>LZPO01108069.1:163418-176140 GCA_001675575.1 Neotoma lepida | reverse complement strand
CTCCAACTTCTCCTCCAGCTGGAGGACAGTGTCTGAAAATGTCCAAGGCCACAAAGGGAGAGCCAGAGGACTCAGGGGCTGAGAATCCCANTGAACAAGGANATTTATTGTTGTCCTTCTTCATTATTGTTGTTTTCATATTTGTCGTGATTTCCATGGTAACTGGGCACTGTCTCTGGACTTAATGAGAAAGCATGTTGAAATCCCATATCCAAAGAAGGGCACCGGAAGAGGCTGCCACAGGCAGGAGTCATCATCCTTGGGTACCCCTTTTGAAATCATGGGCCTGGGAAGGCTTCTGGCAAGCTATCTATGCTGGCCTCCGAGACATGGGGAACCCCACCTGATGGGCCAGGAGGTCCTGCTGTTATCAGTCTGTCTGCATGTAAAGCCATAGGCAGAAGTCACGACTACCCATTNGTCAGGTAACACAGGGTCGTGGTGCCTTTCTCCCAGAACTGCCTTGTNTTGCAGATGTCTTGTTGATCCACCTGCTCCCGGGATNCACTGTTGGTCATCTCTGTTGAGAACTCTCTCTCTGATTTGGGAATCTGCAAGGGCTGTCCATTCAGATCACCCATCATTATGACTTTGAGTGGGTCCAATCTGCTGTGGGAAAGACATGCAGAGAGTTAGGAGAGCAGGAAGCAGGACACAGGACCAAGAAGAAATGAGGTGAGGGAAAAAGCTGTCTGTCAGGTGGGATAGGGTGGGACATTGTAGGTGCCAATCACTAGTAGCTGTTTTGCAAGTATTGAAGACATCTCTTTTGCTTTTTTAGGCAAGACTGATATGCGTGTGTGTGTGTGTGTGTGCGCGCGTGTGTGTGTGTTTGTGGGTATTCATTCATTAGTCTGATGTGCAGTCTGGTAGTGTTTTATGTCTTTAATCTCAAGTTCTATGTGTCAGAGGTCTGTGTATTTCTGTGGGTTGAAGAACAGACTGTTTTACAGTGTGAATTCCGGGACATCCAGGGCTACACAGAGAAACTCTAAGTATAAAAAACTAAAATAAACAAATAAAAAACAAAAACAAATGGAAAATATGAATGACTTACTGGCTGTAGTCCTTCTAATCTAAAAATGGTTGCTCATGAATGGTAGGACCATGAATCTAGTAATTGTTCAGTTCGTGAGGCTGGATGTCTCAGTTGGTCTTCAGTATACACCAGAATTCCACGAAAGTAGGTCCATGTGCCTGTCAATGAGTNGACTTGCTATTGAGGCAAGTCCAAGCAGGCCAAGACCAATATCTTCCTTCTTATATTTCCTGGTATAAGCTTCCAGCTGAATGTGTGCCCGGATTCTAAATGTGTCTTGTCTGTGTCATTTGAGTTTTAGGTTAATGTAAAATTTTTAAAAAACTGAGTTTCAGGTAATTTAGGATCATTCTCTGTGTAGCCCTGGGCATTGTGTCTCTCATCTTTAATCCCTGCACCGGGGAGACACATTCAAATAGATGTCTGAGTTTAAGGCCAGCCTGGGCTACATAGTGAGTTACTGGATGGNCTTGCCTTTATAGAGAGACTTTGCCTCCAAATATATGTTATCTATTTATGTTTGTATGTATGTATGTATATATGTGTGGTGATATTTTATTTGTGCTTTAATAAATAAAGCTTTCCTGGAGATCAGAGGAAAAAGCCAGCCATTATAAGTAAACACAGAAGTCAGGCAATGGTAGCACAGGCCCTTAATCCTATCACTTGGGAGGCAGGAATCTGTCTGGATCTTTGTGAGTTCAAGGCCACACTAGGGAACAGAGCCAAATGTGGTGACACACACCTTTAATCCCAGCACCAACCATAGAGGTCTGGAGGTCTAGACAGACAGACAGGAAGTGACAGAGCTGGGCAAGTAGAGGAAGTGACGTAGCTGGACTGAGAGAGCCAATGAGAGAACAGAACAGAAAGGCATATAGGTGTGGGTAGACAGGAAGTAAGTCTCTCTTTGGAAGCTGGGGAGTTGGTGAGGTGAGGTTAGCATGTGGCTTTCCATATTCCTCTGATCTCTCAGGGTTTCAACTCTGATATCTCCATGTTTTTTATTTAATAAGACCATTTAGAAATTCATCTACATGTATGTATGTATCTATCCATCTACCTAGCTAGCTATATGTGTGTTTGTTCATATATATAAATGTACAGTTAATATAATATATGCATATATATGTGATATCCTTTTTGGAGCTCTGTCATCTTTGAAGTACGGAACTGCACAGAGACCCACATAACCAAAGGCTGGAGCCCAGCCAGAAATCATGGGGAGTTGGATTCAGCCACAAACCTTCCTGTCCAGGAGCAGCTGGAGCCAGATGAGGTCTAGAGTTTACAAGAACTAGTTATCCCTTGGGTACAGAATCCACAAGTTTTAGTGCTTGCTTGTTCATATGCCCTGTCTCTTCTGAGACAGAAGCAGGCCCTGTTCTGAGNAGGTCTCAGGNTTGATTCCATTAACCCTCACTCTGCCCTAGGAAGCCCACAGTGGGACCCAGATAAATCAATTAACAAGAAAGAAATGTCAGTGCAGATNCCATAAGGTCCTACAGCAGTCCTGAACTAAAGATAGGAAAGCATGCACACTGCACNACCAATTGTCCCAAGCACTCAACAGCAATCTCATTCTGTATTCGTTCTNATCGTGAAATAAACATCTGGAGAGACATTCCATCAGGACCNTGCNACCAGCCTGATTTGGACCCTATCAGAATTTGTGCCAACCATGGCTCTGCTTGTGTAACTGTCCCCAAACCCACATTCACAGTGAGGGGTGTAGAACTTGAACTAGGTACAACTCTGGTTTCTACACTCCTTGGCACAACTCCATGCAGCTTCCTTGCAAGAAACTCGTAGAACAAGCTCACACTGTCTCAATGAAATCTTATACTGGACACCCCAGGCTCTGTCAGCAGCCTCTGTCTGAACCCTAGCTTTCTCTGGGTAACTCCTTCCAGTCTCTGCCATCCGCTCTCCTCTCCTGTGCTTTCAGANCAGAAATGGTATTGAATGCCACTGTCCTTATGCCCCTAGGGACGTTGCCATTTTCCCCCTTTCTTCCTTCTTCCAGGCCTCCAAAAACAGTCCCTTCAATCAGCANTCAGCAGGGACACCTCATACTGCAGCCTTCAAAGAGACACCTCTCTGAGTTCTCAGGGCTTTGGCCCTGAGTTGTATTGTGTCTGAGGATATTGTTACCAAGCACACTCTGTGATACTGTCAGTGTTTATCTTTCAATAAATAATTTGACTCTGTTCATATTTGCTTATCTCAAATTAACAACCGACATCTCTCTTCCCCTCCAAGGAAACAAGATTCTTAGCATCCTTTGTTGTCGTCTGAGTTGCTCCTAGCATCCTGGGTGGATGTTTGGAATTTTGACTTGATCTTGATGTCTATTTTTTTTAATCTGTGCTTAATTAGAAATGGCAATAGCTCTCACACATGACTGCCCCATCACTTCTGACCTACATAATTTCTTTCAAGATTCATATCCTTTATAATTTTCTTCTACAACTTCTATAACATGCAACTCATAGAATTTTATCATTTACATTCTGCTTTTTAATTCTTTGGTGAAGTTTGAAAGGTTTTGGGTGTTTTGGCCTGTCTGGGTTTAGAATTCCAGATGCAGAGTCTTTGCCCATAGTTTCTTGTTTACTTGGTTTAGTCTTATTGTTTAATTTACCTCTTTCCTCTATTTTGCTGCTGAGAACTGTGGTTTTTATCAGAGTCTGTCTCCTTATAAATAGTTCTTTTTCTGCTAGGGAGCTAGCAGGATCTCCCTCTTCCTTTGATATTTTGACCTGTCGCCAGATTATAATTATGATTTTTTTCTCTTATAGGGGTTGTTCTGCTACACCCTTATTGTGACCTTTCCACTTGAAGTTTCATTTCTTTCTTCAGTTTCAAACNTCTTACACATTNATTATGTTGATTAATGAGCTGCTGATTTCACCAAAGAAGTCTATTTCTGATACATATCATAGCATTCAGCCAGAAACAGCCAAGACAATCTTACAGAGGAATGAAGTTGGAGGATTAACAGTGCCAGAATTTAAATCCTACTAAAGATACACGAAGTATGTCAGCATGATGTTTATGTAGGAACAAACAACTAATGAAATAAAACACAGAATCCACACATAGACCCATCACCTTGTGCAGCAGAGGCATAGATGGCTCAGTGTGGACATGAAATGCTTTTCAGCTAATGGGCTGGAGTTCAAGGGTTCACATATTAGCAAGAAATACACAATCCAGNCATCAGACTACATGTGAATTTGCAATGATCACAGACCTAATTTAAATGACAAAATAATAAGGATTCTAAAAGAAAAACATAACTTATTTCTTATTTTGATAATTATATTCTGGTTATATATGATAATAAAATTAAAGGAAGGTAAACGATATGGATATGTGAATTCTTTAGAATGTGTTGCAACTTTCTGCAGATCCAAAGTTGTGTTCAGATAAAAAGTAAAAGAAAGTAGAGCACATTTTCCTAACTTTGGGATAGACAAAGATTACCTAATGATAACAGTTAGTGTTGACTGCCAACCTGAGGGGGATCTGGAGTCACATGGGAAACAGGACTCCAGGCAGATGGAGGGAGATTATTTAATTCAGGTTAGCCTCTGGGTGTGCCTGTGAGGGATATCTTGATTTANTTGAGGTGGAAAGACACACCCTAAAGGAGGGCAGGACAATTCCCTGAGGCTGAGTCCTGGACTGCATAAAGTGAGCCAAACATGATAGTTATCAGCATCCCTTCCCGGCTGTGTGACCAGCTGCCTCAAGCTTTTGCCACTAGGATTTCCCTGCCATGCTGGACTGGCCCCTCGACCTGTGAGCCAGACAAAGCCTCCTCCTCCTTCTTTTTGAGACGGTGTCTTCCTATCTAGTCCTGGCTATCCTGGAATTTGATATGTAGTCCAAACTGGCTCCTGAGAGCTGAGATTAAAGGTGTGTGTCACCAGTCCAGGTCAGAGCAGCCAGAGCTCCCAACACTTCANGTAAAATAGCTGAGGGAAACCCCAAGAGCTATTCACTTTCACAGTAAATACTTGGGAAATCAAAAGAAGGCAATGNGGAGACAGAAATGCCAATTATACTGACTTGGTCATTGTCTATCACATCCAAGAATGGAAATACATACCTTACTATATCCCATAAATAATTACAATTAAAATGATAGCTAAATTTTAAGATTAAAAATAAATAAAAAATCAATGTCACAGCCAAAAAGGAAAAAAAAAATCCTTCAAATTACCAACCTCAAGCATAAAATACGGGATATTAGGATCTCAACCCATGGTGCCAGAGCAGCTGTATGGACATCCACACCCAAGAAGAAAAGTGGCACCCTCTCACCATGCCCATCCTAGTTGCTAGAAAAAGCAACTCTAATTGGATCAAAAGACACAAAGTGCTGCCCCAAACTACAACAGTTATAGGTGTAAGTGAGGCACAGTATAACCACCAAACTAAACCACTCCGGGTAAAAACGATCCTATTGGAGATCATACAGCCCAGGCAGGGGGCAGGGAGAAGAGTACAGTGATGGAAAAGGGAGCAGACTTTATATGACAGCAGAGTGGTACAGAAAGATCCAGGCTGGATTCACCAGGAACTAGATGTCCTTGATCCTGGTGGTTTATCTTTGGGACAGATTAAGGGAAGCTGTAAAGGAGGCTCAGAAGCCCACCTTTAGGCCTGTTTAGGCAAATAACAATCCTTTTGCCACCAGCACTGCCATTGGGAGGTGGCACTTAGACCTAACAATAGGATACACCACCACTATCTTTAGGGCCGTGGATTAGACAGTGGCTTCCTAGCTATGACTACCAAAGCTTTAGCTCTGTAGAACAGCCAGTAAGCTGGTCTCCCTCACCCCCACCCCAATCAAAAAAACCTGGTCTTCAAAAGATATCATCTAGCCAGGAAGACATGGGGGAGCACACCTTTAATCCCAGCACTGGGGAGGNAGTGTCTAGTTTGCTGGTGTCAAGGTCACCTAGACAGAAAATCCTGAATTCATCAGGGAAAAAAGGTGTAAAAAAATGAGTTGGGTGTGGGGGCACACTCCTTTAATCTCAGTACTGGGGAGGCAGAGGCAAACAGAGCTCTGTGAGTTTGAGGACAGCCTGGTCTACATTGCAGGCCAGCCAGGGCTACACCGTGAGACCTTCCTTAAAACTAAAACAAAACAAATCAGAAGAGATGGAGCTGGAGAGGTGACTCAGAGGTTAAGAGCACTGGCTGATCTTTCAGAGGAGCTGAGTTTGGTTCCCAGCACCCACATGGCGGCAAACAAACATCTGTAACTGCAGGTTCAGGGGACCCATGCTCTCTTCTGCCTCTGTGGGCACCAGGCGCTCACATGGTGCACATACATACATGCAGGCAAAACACTCATACACATAAACAAAAGATGACAGATAAATGAATGCTGATGAGTTTGATGAAATTGAAGGGTACTAATAAGTACATTTTAAAAATCTATTGCGTTTCTGGAGCTCAGGGTGGTGGCACACAATTATGATCTCAGCATTCTAGAGGTGAAGGCAGAAGATGCTCAAGTGCATAGTGAGTTTGAAGCCAGCCTGAGCNACAGCATTGAGACCTCCCTCTCTTTTTCTCCAAAGAAATCGATTATATTTCTAAACAGTCACAGGAAGCAGTCATACATGAAAATTTTAAAGCCATTTATAATGATATCAAAAGGTAAGATATTTAAGGAAATAATTTACAAAAGAAGTCTGAGGCTTGTAATGGAAAACTGTAAAATATCACTGACAGAAATTAAAGATTAAAATAAATAGAAAGACATCCCATGTTCACAGAGAGAAGACTTAATAGTGTTAAGATAAATACTCAAGTTGATCAGATTCGCTGTAATCTCTGTCGAAGTCTCCAGCTGGCTTTTTGCATAAATTGACGAGGCTCGTCCTAAAATTCATCTGAAACTGTGGGGAACCAGAAAACAGAATGAAGAACTCACTTCTCAGTTTCAGCAACAGTAACCAGCACTGTGGACAGCTGAGGGGAGCTGGACAACCGGAGTGGAAAGATAGATCCACACACCGATAGCCGATTGATCTCAGATGAGGGCTCCCTTCCAGGACTGTGCGGGTTATCTAGGAAAGATCTTGGGTAATTCAGGTTAACCAAATGACCACCTGGGCTGCTGTGTGCCACACCTCACCTCACCCCACCTCCGAGCCACAATGGTGTCCACCCTCACAGACACCTGCATTCACCTGCAGATGGCAGGGCCAGCGGCTGCCACAGTTCCAGTGCTCTCCAGTCCCTTCCTGATTGCTTGTTTCTCTACATACTCTCCCTTTCTGAGAGGGACCAGTTATTAAGTGTTCCCTGTTTCTGCTAGACTTTCATCTACATGTTTCTGAGCTGTCTTTGGGGGCTGATGAAAGTGGTCCTTTCTTGGTGGAATGTGCATTTTATGAAAATTTAGGCTCCCCTTCGTCCTTTCTAGAACTTCCATTCTCAGTTGTCCTTTGGAGGTTTTGCTCTGCTTTTTTCCTGTCAACTTTCTGTTGCTTCTTTAATTTTTTTTTTCATTTTTTTCTGAATCTTTTCTGTTGTCTCTTCCATTTCTCTCTCTTGTGTTCTAGGCATCTCTTGGCAATAAAGTAATGCTGGGTTTTGTGCTTTAGTCTAACTTCAGAGCTTTTAAAGACAGGATATAACCCATTCAGAAGTGTTTTTCCCAAGCCACATCTCCTCTTGACTGTTTTTTGTCGTGCTTCTCCAGTCCCCTCACACACCACAGATTCGTTCCTCCACCCCCCCACTCACCTTCCCACTCCTCTAAAAGTTACACTGTGGTGGCACATGCCTTAACCCAGGAGGTTGAGGCACATGGATGTCTATGAGTTTAGGCCAGCCTGGTCTACATAGTGGACTCCAGGTTAGCCAAGGCTACATAGTGAGACCCTGTATCAAAACCAAAACAAGGCTGGGTGGTGGTGGTGCACGCCTTTGGAGGCCAGCCTGGTCTACAGAGTGAGTTCCAGGACAGCAGAGGATATGCAGAGAAACCCTGTCTTCAAAACAAAACAAAACAACAACAACAACAAAAAAAAACCCAACAAGTCACTCAATTCTGGTTACCTGCAAATTGTTAATACAAACATTTTTTTAAATTCTAATATTAATTGACACCTGTATTCTTTCTCCCTTGATGTATAAACCCCTTGAATTGTTTCATCCACTGAGTGACTGCAACCCTGCCACCTCCCCTACTCCCTGTACATTAACCCAAACCATCACTCTCAATCCATCTAGTTAGTGATACCTGGTTGCTTTTTTTTTTTAATTGGTGCTGATTAGATCACATCATGAAGATTCTGGTGTTCTGTGATTTGTAGTTCCATTTTCCTCATAGTGCTGTCCTTTTTCGGTTTTGATTTATGTTTTGAGGTAAGTTTGTAGTTGCATGTGTTTTTCTGATCCTTCATCTTCTCAGCCACCCCCTCTACTCGCCTCACTGGCCTCACCTCTTTCTTACCTCCTTGGTTGCCCTGGAAGCGGACCTCAANGGACTGCATCCCTCTCTGCAATCCAGAGACCAGAGGGCAAGGAAGGGGAGCCTCTCCATTTTGGGTTCACCATTAGACATCTCCCCTGTGCGGCACTGCCGCTGGCCAGGTGTGTGCTTAACCAACTGCCTCTTTTCTTCAGCTGGAGCTGCTGTGGATCCCAGGAATCCCACCCTCCACTCCTCACAGAGACTTCAGCATTTCTTGTGGGTGCCTTTATCCCTGTCAATACTTCTGTAGATAGAATGGGCATTTCATCAGTCTCTCCTCTCGCAGACCCTTGATGCACAGGCTTCTAGTCCAATCTGATTCATTGGTATTGGGGTGTGATGGGGAGGCACACTCGCATACATGTGAATGAGTGTGTGTGTGTGTGTGTGTGTGTGTGTGAGAGAGAGAATATTAAACCCAGGGCCTCACACATGCTAGGTAACAACTCCACCAGTGTTCCGCATACTCGGTCCACCTTTAACTCTTCCAAATGGTTTCTCCTTGAACCTCATTTTGCCCTGTGTGACTTCATTTTATTCCTTCGTTGAGACTTAGATGCTGGCCAGTCTTTATCTCATTGCAGATTTATCTAATCCATTCTCATTTACTGACCTTACTTGCNAGAATCAATGCCACAGGTCTTCCTGGATGGAGGCTGGTTGCATGGAATTATTCCTCTCATCTCTCAGATTGCCCACACAGTCTTTAATCAATACTTCTGTAACTTGCTGCCTTTCCCAGGCAGCTCCCTGTCTTCCACAGCTTCTGNATGAACCATGTGCCAATGTGAGCCTCTCCAAAATTGGGTTCCTCTGAGGGTCTGATGGGGTAGTAAACCTCTGTAGACTCTTTTCTACCCCACACATTCTTCTTTAATATAGAACTGTGATGATTTGAATGAGAATGGCTTCCCCAGGCTCAGATGTTTGAAAACTTGGTCCCCAGTTAGTGGAAATGTTTGGAAAGGATTAGAGGGTGTGACCTTGTTAGAGGAGGTGTGTCACTGGGAGCAGGCTTTGAGGTTTCAAAACATGTATGCTGTTTCCAGTGTTCTTTCTCTTTCTTCTACTCATGGATCAAGATGTGAACTCCCAACTATTCAGGTCACTATACCTTTGCTCCATCATCATGAAAAGTGCAAGCNCAATTAAACTCTTTCTTTTATGAGTTGCCTTGGTCATGATATTTTGTCACANTGATAGAAAAGTGACTAAGACTGACAGACCTAACCATGATATTCTGGGGAGGAATGTGGAAGACTGGAACTTTAGACTAGAAAAAGAGGTTGAAAACTGTAAGCAGGGCTTAATGGACCATCCTAGTAGGGTATTGGAAGACAGTAAAGCTTAGAACACCATAGACTGTGGAGGCCAAGCTCAAGAGGTTTCAGAGGGGAATGATATTAGCAAATTTACTAGAGACCATTCTTGTGATATTTTGGCGAAAAGTGTGGCTTCTTCCTGCCCTTTTCCTAAGAATTTACTTAAAGCTAAATTGAAAAGTAATGGACTCATTTCTTTGATGGAAGAGATTTCAAGACAGACTAATATTGACTTTGTCACATGGTTATTATTAATCAGTCTTCTGCAGGTCTACAATGAAAAAGAGTAAGCAGGGTAAAAAGAAATACAAAATGTACAGTTTGAAGAGAAAAAAAATCCAGCAAACTTAATGTTGGAGCCAATGCTGGTGCTGAAAGTGTTAAGGAGATAAAGAGGAGGCTTTATCCATATTGGAGTAAAAGGAGGGGTGTCCTCAGGGCAAGACCCTACCCAGATAATTTTCCAAACTTATGAAAGCAAAAGGCCTAAGGAATTTTCTGCCCCTACACAGCAACAACAAAGGAAAGCTGATGTGAACGTGATCCAAGAGTTCAGGGTCTACCTCAAGTTGGTAATCAAACTTGGCAGCATAGTCCACATGGTCTGGCATTAGAGTCTTGAAGGATACATGAGTAAAGGGGTTGTGGAATTAATTGTGCTGGCTAGTCCCATGTCAACTTGACACACAAACTAGAGTTATCTGAAAGGAGGAAATCTCAATGGAGAAGAGGCCTCCATAATCCAGCTGTAAGGCATTTTCTTAATTAGTGATTCGTGAGGAAGGGCCCAGCCCATTGTTTGTGGTTCCATCCCTGGGCTGGTGGTCCTGGGTTCTATAAGATAGCAGGCTGAGTAAGCCATGGGGAGCAAGTCAGTAAGCAACAGCCCTCTATTGCTTCTGCATCAGCTCCTGCCTCCAGGTTCCTGCCCTGTTTGAGTTCCTGTCCTGACTTCCTTTGATGATGAACAGTGATGTTGGAAGTGTAAGCCAAATAAACCCTTTCATCCTCAACTTGCTTTTTGGTCATGGTGTTTCACTGTAGCAATAGAAACCCTAACTAAGACAAGTTGGTACCAGAAGTGTGGTATTGCTGTGATAGACTTGACCATGTCTTTGGGAGGATTGTAGAAGGACTTTGGAACTTTGGGCTAGAAAAGCCATTGAGTGTTGAGAGCACAGTGGGATGTTCTGTGGGGGCTTGGAAGATCAGAATGTTGAGAACAGTGCAGAATATGGAGGCCTGGCTCCTGAAGTTTCAGAGGGAAGTTTAAAGACTCTATTGGGGCTATTTGCTATTTTGAATTGAGATTTTTGTCATTCCGGTTAGCTGGAGCTGAAGAGTCAGCCATAACTAATAAGAGACCAGCAATACTGAAGTGAAACCTTTGCATTACTNGGATAATTGATGATAGTCATCTGGAGCTAAGAAATCAGTGTGATTGAGAAGAGACCAACATCATTGAGGTGAAATCTTCTGAGAAGTGTTTCCTTGGGGTCAGCACACACAAGCTGTGTTCCAGAAGCAGCCAAACTTGATAATGTAAGAGTCACCCAGGTGGTACTGGTTTTGAAGTCATGAAGAGGTCATGGAAAGAAACTGAGGCTTGACACTATGAGAGGCCAGGAGAAGCTGCTGGTGAAGGTGCAGCCTTAGTGGCAGTTGAAGGCCCAGGACTGAAGGGGTCATGCTGAGAAGCTGAGGCTTGGCACTATGAGGAGAGCCTATGAGAGGCTATCAGTGAAAGTGAAGCCCAGTTGTAGCAGAAGACCCCAGCATTCTGGAGATGCCAGTACCATGGGTCAACTACCAAGAACAGCAGCAGTAGTGGAGTGGAGCCCCCAGGAGCCTAGAAGATAAGCTGTGTGTGCTACAGAGGGCAGGGCTGGAGAAGTGACCCAAGCCCTTGGAGGAGCCCAGAAGATGGTGAGTGAACCCCAGATAAATTGAACATTGAGTTATTTATAATGTTGGGATTTGGTTTTGCTTGGTTCAGATTGTGACTGTACCCTGGTTCTTCCTTCTTGAAAAGGGTATTTAATTTAATTTTGATTTTTACAGGTACCCACAGATGAAAGATTTCAAGCTTTTAAAAGAGATTTTTAATTTTCAGAGAGATTGGATATTTTAAAGAGACTGAAATTTTTATGTGTTTGAATTTGTAAAGGCCATGGGACTTTTAAAGTTATTTATGTTTTTAATTTGAGATCTTGGGGATGAATAAGAAGTGAAAAGTGTGACTTAATAGTGATAGGTTTGTGAGTCAAGTTGACAAGGCGTCAATTGTGCTGGCTAGTCTTATGTCAACTTGACACACAAACTAACGCTATCTGAGAGGAGGGAACTTCAATGGAGAAGATGCCTCCATAAGATCCAGCCATAAGGCATTTTCTCAATTAGTGATTGGGGAAGGCCCAGCCCATTGTGGGTGGTTCCATCCCTGGGCTGGTGGTCCTATAAGAAAGCAGGCTGAGTAAGCCACGAGGAGCAAGTTAGTAAGCAGCACCCCTTCATGACCTCTGCATCAGCTCCTGGGCCTCCAAGTTCCTGCCCTGTTTGACTTCCTTTGGTATAGTTAGGGTTCTGTTTTGTTTTTTTTTAACTCTTTAGGGGCCCATGACCCAGCTCCCAAATAAATACATGGAGACTTATTCTTACTTATGAATGCCTGGCCTTAGCTTGGCTTGTTTCTAGACAGCTTTTCTAACCTAAATTACCCCATTTATCTTTAACTACATTTTGCCTCTGGGATTTTTACCTTTCTTTATTTTATATATCTTTCTTTCCTTCTTACTCTGTGGCTGACTGTGTGGCTGTGTGGCTGTGTGGCTGTGTGGCTGTGTGGCTG
>LZPO01108069.1:139439-162964 GCA_001675575.1 Neotoma lepida | reverse complement strand
AGCTTTGGCGCCTTTCCTGGAACTCACTCGGTAGCCCAGGCTGGCCTCAAACTCTCAAACTCACAGAGATCCGCCTGCCTCTGCCTCCCGAGTGCTGGGATTAAAGGCGTGTGCCACCACCACCCGGCTTAACACATCTTTAACTAATATTCCACAACACTTCGGTGATGAATAGCATTATGGAAGTGTAAGCCCAAATAAACCCTTTCCTTCCCCCAACTTGCTTCTTGGTCATGGTGTTTTGTTGCAGCAATAGAAACCCTGACTAAGACCAAAATCTTCCTCTGTGGCTAAGGAGAGACGCTGAGGTCAGTTGTGTGGTGGGGGGTCCCTGTATCGAGGCCTTGTGAGGCCATTTCATGAAACTGTGAAAGTAAAGCATGGATTGTGTTGGAGATCCCAAGATATTAGAGGTTGTCCCAAATCCATGGGATATCTGTCAAANAGAGCTGCACACAGGTGGTGGAACAAGCCTGAGAGGGAGAGGTAGCTTGTGGGCAGCAAAGCTGGAAGGATGGACCCATCCAAGCCCTTTAACATCAGACAGGGAGCTGCAGGATTTGGAGTTTTCCCTGCTGAGTTTTGATCCTGCTATGGTCTAGTATTTCCTAACTGTACCTCAGATTTCTCCCTTTGGGGATGAGAAAGCATATTCTGTGCCACAGTATGNTGAAAGTATGTAAATTCCTTTTTGATTTTACAGGGAGTTATAATTAGGAGATTTGCCTTGAGCCTCAGAAGATATTTTGAACTTCGGACTTTTAAACAGTGTTGACACTGTGGGGGCATTTGAGGTTGGACTACATGCATTTTGTGGTATGACGTGGCCATGAGGCAATGGGGATGTAGTGTGGTGGTTCAAGTGAGAATGGCTCCCACAGGCTCGTGTATTTGACTGCTCAGTTTCCACTTGGTAGAACTGTTTGGGAAGGATTAGGAAGTGTGGTCTTGTTGGAGGTGGTGTGTCACCAGGGCCAGGCATTAGTGTTTCAAAAGATGTGTGCCATTCCTAGTGTGCTCTCTCTGCCTCCTACTTGTGGATCAAGAGGTGAGCTCTGCTCCTCCACGCCTTTGCTCCACCATCATGGACTCCAGCTCTCTCAAACCATAAGCCCAATTAAACTCTTTTTATAAGTTGCCTTGGTCATGCTGCTTGTCACAGCAATAGAGAACTAAGACAAGAACTCTAGGGCCACCATGAGCAACCCTTTGAAGACACAGCTGCATTGTTTCTAGTCTTTGCTGCTGCCACTTGGCGTCTGAACTCCATTCTGTGTAGAAAACCTTGAGTTGGGTTGGAAACCTTTCAGGGAGTTTCTTTTATCTTGATGTAATGAACTTGAACACAATGTACCCAGTTGTTCTTTTTGTCTTATGGAGATTTTCTCTTCAATATGCTCCACATATTTATTTAATTTGAAAACTGTTTCATGCATTCTAGAGAGTCCCAGTCTTATTATAGGGCAACATGATAGACATAGGCTCTCTGTCTAGTCTGTCCTTTATCATTTCTGGAACCCTTATGAGTAGAAAGCCCAGGGTGTCTTCTGTTTTTCCGCACTTTCCAAAATTTGATTATTTTATGCTGCATGGTTCTGCAGTGTGCCAAGCTAGTGACCTGTTACATGGGACACCATGTACTCCATCCCCTAAATCCCTTTTGGTCCTTTCTCATATCCTCTATGTTTGTTATGGATGGAGATTCTGGTCTTTATATCTCCAAGCATATTAGACACACACAGAGACACATGGGGATGTGGAAGTTAATGATAGAGACTCTAGAAGATTCCCAAGTTCTCTTTCTCAGGCAGGGGGATGGCTTTAGCATCTTTACACATTTGCTGANCCTAGGTGTGCTTGCAGACTTGTTCACACTCCACCAATCTGGCCAGAGATTTTTCTCTGCCATGTGATCCAATATATTGTGTGCACATGGTCTTGGGTTCACCCAGCAATCCCTTCTTATTCAGGTGAGACTTTTATATCTGTCAAATTGTTGAATATTTACAGTATTTATACATATTTAGCCCAGGAAGGGCAGGCTGAAGCTTAGAATTCAGCACGGGAAAGGAGTTTTAGCATAGTTTCTCCAAAAAAACATAATCAGTAGGAGAGAGATACAAGAGTAATAGTTAACTAGACAGATGATGGGTAGATAGATGATAGATAACTAGGTGGATGGATGATTAACTGATAGATGATAGATAAATAGATAACTAGACAGATGGATGATAGACAGAGATAGTTACTTTTCTAATTGCTNTAATCAACAAGTATTTGACAAAAGCAGCTTAAGGAAAGAAGGGTCTACTTGGGTTCAGTTTCCCAGTTCTGGTGCAGTCCATCATGGCAGGGAAGTCATGGCAAGGAAAAGAGGTTGAGGCGGCTGGTCACAATGCAACTATGGTCAGGAAACAGAGAGAGATGGATGCTGGTGCTCAGCTCACTTTCTCCTTCTTATTCAGCTCAGGAGTCCAGCCCAGGATGGGTCTTCCTACCTCCACCTACCTTCCCAGAGGCTCATTTCCATGGTGATTGTAGATCGCAACAATATTACAAACAATATTAACTATACAGATGGATAATTAGGTAGTCTAGTAGCTAGATAGGAGGATGTTTATTCTAGGGACTGAGGGGTCAGTCTCTGCGCAGATGGTGTCACTAAAAGACAGGGAACATGAGAAGCGCCAACACCTCCTGTGGCTGTTTGAGCAGACCTGAGTCTCTGGAACACTAGCTGACTCATAATGGAGTCCCAGCTAACTGGAGACCCTCTAGTTTGGTGCCAAAGCCCAGGGTGTTGCCTGCTTCCTGCCCTTTGTATATAGACACACTGCCTGGACATACTGTCCCCCTCTGTACACCCTCACATCACACGGGTTGCGTGTCATTCCGATTGGATAGCAACTTGATATGACCTTAGCTGATTGGGTAATGTATGCACATATGCCAGTGAACATACACATTAAACCAGATCTGCACCTCGATGCTGGTCTGTGGAGTCTGCTTCCCCGGAAACTCGTCTCCCTCACCCCTCCCCAACTGAGCTATCAGTGAGAGGGAGCAAAAACCCCACAAAGGACTGATTCACATAGCGGCATAGAAATCCCACCCTCGACCATGTGCAAGTTGGGAAACAAGAATGTCTGTTTGAAATTCACCATGAGACCCTGAAGTGCTGACATTTAAGGGCAGAAGATAGGCATCCCAGCTGCACTAGGGAGGGTGAGTCTTACTCAGCCATTGATACAATGCCAATGTCTTCCAGAAACTTCTCTCAGACACATCAGACACAATGCCTTCCCAAGTACATGGACAGCTCTTACCCCAGCCTGGTTGCCATCTAATCTCAAGCATTGCAAGGTGACTCTAATATGCAGAGTCCCCTGTCTTGAGCTGAGACTCTCCTCTGTTTTTAGTTTCGATTTAAAATCATTTCAGTTTTTATTTTTAGTTTTATTTATTCTATTTTATGTATATGGGTGTTTTACCTGCATGTGTACATCAGGTGCACACCTAATGTACATGGAGGCCAGAAGAGGGGGTCAGATCCCCTGGAACTGGAGTTACAGACAGTTGTGAGTTGCTATGTGGGACTAAACCCAAGTCCTCTGGAAGAGCAGCCAGTGCTCTTAATTGCTGATCCATCTCTCTGGCCCATCATTTAAGGTTTTGTCCTTATCTAGTTTGTGTAGAGCTATGGACAGTGTGTCTTGTCAGACATCCATCCCAAGAAAGCCATCATCTACAGTGGATCTGCTGACCAAATCCTGAAGGGAGACAAGTTTCTCTGAAGAGGTGATGGGCAGCCCGTCTCTGTGCTGCTCATATTTTAAAGAAAGCTATTTGCTTGCATATATTTATCTTCCATTTAAGCACCTACAGAAGCCTCTTGACTGTAATTAATTTTCTATCTATTGAGGGGGATGTAAGCATGGCCAAATTAATTCATGATAAATGTATTTGTTTACCACAGTGGTCCCTCCCATTTCAGCTTCTTATGTTAGCCAAAATTGACTCACAAAAGAAAAGTTGGTGAAAACAGCCGTCACTGAGAGCTCCTGTGGTTCTTGATGTTCTATGAGACTTCTGGAGGAAAGCTGCCATTGTCCATGTTCTCTTCCCTTCCTCTTAAAGGAAATTCAAGCCACGCCAAAACCCAGCAAACAGAGTCCAAAGCAAGAGGAACGCATGCCCAGTAAGCCCCAGGTCTCCCAGCATCTGTGTGATTGCCATATATTGGTGAGAAGCCATCAAAAGCATCTTTATGAGTCCCACCCCACCCCCATCCCGATACCTCCTGGTGCCTACTGCTCTTCGGACCTCACACTGTACATATACCTCTGCACTCTAGATTTTTTTTCCAGGTGATNCCTTCACAAATAGGACTCTCCAGCTTTTGCAATCCAGCATCTTGTCCCTCGAGGCCTGGTAGAGGTTAGAAAGGTCAGAAAACTCACTGGTGCTGGGGACAGAGGTTCTCAAGTGCTCCAAGGCCTGGGGGTAGGCTGGTTCTGCTTTCCGTGACCCTCTGTGAGCCACTCCTCCCATCTGGGGGTAGTGCCTACCAAGTGACAAGAAGAGTCTAAGTAAGAGGGGACTTCGAAGATGCACCTATCCCTGGCTTGACAGAGCCTGCCCGGACGGCAGAGAGGATGGGTGCTCTGAGCCTGTCCCTTCACTTTGTCCCTCTTGGAAGGACCTCAGGTCTTCATGTGTCCTCTAGATCAAGTTGTGTCTCCTGCCCTCCAAGGCCGCACTGGCTGGCTACATTTTCCTCTTGCCCATCTTGGCTTCAGAGGCTCCACTGAGGACCCTGCTTGGATCCAACAAAAACCTGGGCCTCCAACAGATCACATCATTTGCTGGAAAGGCCCCAGGTGCTCCTGGCCTGTCTGCAAAACCTCCAGCACCTGCTAATCTCCTAAAACAAGGAGACCGGATCAGCACAAAACCTTGGCCTCAGAGTAGAGGCTGGACTGGGACTGTTCCAGCATTCATTGTATTTCAGTCACAGCTGCCTTTTCCTTAGGGCCAACGGTTCTGGTTCCCCTGTTTTGGGNGAACCAGGAGATGGTTCGACTCAACAGATATTTTTTGTTTATGTTTTCAAAGAGAGAACTGAATTAAAAGAATGTATGAGACAAATAATAGTCCAGGTGGCACAAGCCACTGAGAGACAGAGCAGCAGCATTCAAGGGCATTGCTTCACAGAAGCTGGATAGCACTGATGTCCAGGCTACTTCCACCCTACNTGTATTGATGCCACATGCCAACGTCTCTTTGTGGCCCCCATTCCTAGTCTACAACCCTCCACACTCCCGTGCTTCTCCACACTCTCCCTGCCCCTCTGCATCCTCTCACATCCCCTCCGTGCCCCTGCATGCCTCTTCCACCCCGCTCCTCCCTGAATGCAGATACTTCCCCATCCTTCCCAGTGTATGTGGAGAGACTGAGGCACAGGAAGGTGGAGAACTGGGCATAAGCTACACAGTTCAGTAGCTTGAAATTGGGTGGTCTCCCAGAGCATGGCCTCAGCCACTCCACCCTTCTGCTTGGCCTCTTTGGGCACCAGAGGGATGGAGGCGGTGTCTTAAAAGCCCCCAGACCTCCACCAGGGACACTGAGTCCTGGGCAGACAGTAGAGAGTGTGGCCCCTCAGTGTCCTCCCAGACTGTGGATGTGTGACAGCAGAGGTCAGTTGCATTGCTGCTGCAGCCCTGGTGTCCGGCCCCTTTCCAGACACGGGTGTGTTTTATGACTTAATTAAACTGAGAGGAGCGTAATTGACGTGCAGCCCGCTGGGCGCTGCAGCTTCCTGGCTCTTCCCCCGTGACTCAGATGCCGAGTGTGGGCTAATAGATTCGCAACGCTGATCGCTGCTCCAGACCCACTTAGCGAGGCTCTGGGAAGCTCTCACCGCCCTGGGATTGAATTGAATTGCTTTTCATTTCGAACCGCGACCCATAAATCCCTCACACATCAGCCCCCGCAGAGAAGCCTCCAGGCTCTGGTCTCTGCCCGCCCCAGCAGTTAGCGGGCGGCTGCCTCATAGAAGAGCCACTCTGGCACAGGGCCAGCTGCATNTTCATGGCCTGGACAAGCATCGGCATAAAGCCAGTCAGACCGGAAGCTGAGGAANCAGCCCAGGGTCCTCGTGGCAGCCATGGCCTTTGCTTCCCTGGGTTACTTTGGACTGAGGTCTCTTTCTCACTGGAAAAGACCTGAGGCAATACCTACCCCACATCGGGGGACAGAGAGGCAACTGGGACTAAAGGCCTCATGGATTCTGGCAACCACTGGTGAAGTACCTCCAGCATGCCAGATGTGCTTTAGGGACCAGGACCTTGGTTGTGAGACTGTACTAGGTTCCTGCCCACTGGGAGCTGACAAAGCAGTGATGAGAAGCAGACAGGCCAGGAGAGCAAGACAAAGCAAAGCTGGGNGAGTGCAGGCAGCAGGCTGGTTGATAGGGGAGGGGCTGAAGCCTGAAGGGCCAGCCAGAGCCAGAAGGCCAGCGACAAGACACACAGGGTCAAAGCTCAGATCAGTGTGGCTAGAAAGAGACCCCAGGGGCCAGCCAAGATCAGAAGCAGATGGAGATAGGTTATTTGAGGAAGGAACAGGTTTCTTTGTCACTCCCAAATGCTAACAGGGAGCACACTGGGTATGCCTTTTTACNGAACCATCCCTGACCTGACGGCATGCCTCACCCCAGATCAGCCTTTCTCTCCCACACNGCACACCACCCACCACTTACCATCAACCTCCCCCTCCTTTGTCCTTTCTTTCTCCGGGGCTATGCTCCTCTGTAAATCCATATTACCTACCTCCCAGCTCTAAACTAGGACTCAAGAGAAGCCCTTCCTTGTCCCTTCCTTCAAACATCTCAGCAAGTGGGCAACAGACTTCAGGTCTCTGTCATCTCCTGCAAGAAAACCAAGAGCACAGACTTCCCTCTCTGATTTTCATTCCCTAGCTGGTGCTTGGTGCAGCACCAGAACCCTCATCCATGTATCATCCTGGGGTGACATCAGTGTGGCCAGCAGGGTTGACTCTAACAAGATCCAGGCTCTATGCTTTGGCATCTAGCGGCCAGGGCTCCAGGAGAGGTTCATGTCCTGAGACACAGCTGCCACTCCCTGGCCTGCATGGCTGGCTCTGAGTCCCAGCCCCTGGGACTCCAAAGGACTTTGTGATGAGGACCCAACATATGCAGTGATGGGTGTGGTCACTCCCGACTAGCTGGCACTCCTTCCCGGAGTCTGCTTTGTCAGGAGCTAGCACTGACATGTCACATGGTCCTGGCTGGATGAGTAGCCCTGACTTCATGCTTCTCTGGCTCAGCTCTGTGACTGTCTCTTATACACATCTAGATGTGTATAAGAGACAGTTTGTCAGGAGCTAGCACTGACATGTCACATGGTCCTGGCTGGATGAGTAGCCCTGACTTCATGCTTCTCTGGCTCAGCTCTGTGATGGCCACCTATATCCTATGGCCCCACCTTTGCTGTCTGAGGGGGGTGGGTATCAACAGGCTTTACCCTACCCTGAGGCCACCATGCTGGCCACACACTAGTGAATCTCCTTGGCAGAGTGCCTGGTGCTCCTGCCTGTGTGGAAGGTGATCTCATCCCTAGGCAGTAACCATGGAAACAGGGCTATGAGCAGCTAAGGCTTGTGTGAAGATGAGGTGCTTCCATGCCCTTCACCTGAGCTGCTACTGACCTCCAGCCCTGCAAGTTACCCTTTGTGAGGTCCTTGAAAGAGGGTGACATCCACTCCCTCTTGGGGAGATGTCCTGACCCATCCCCCATACCTACCTATTTGCAGCCTCTGTTATCCCAAGGGGTTATTTTTAAATTCTGTTTAAACACAGTGTGTTTGTACGTGTTAGCCCATCGACAAGTCACACCTTGTTTGCTCCTCAGAGAGGGCCAGGGATTTCTCCAAACACACAGTTCATGGCAAAATTTGAATTCGAGTCCTTGTCTCCCCTCTCTGTCTTTCGAGGTCCAGGGCATTGTGAGGAAGCTGGGGAGAGACATCGTTGGTCTGAAAGGTGATAAGAGGGGTGACATCTGGAGCCAGAAAGGTCAGATATGGGGCACAGGCTGCTGTAGCTGTGACTGAGCTGTATGTGTTAACACCAGGCTGAAGGGAAGGACTCAGTCTGCCGGATGTGAGGAATGAATCACTCACAATCAAGAGTGAAAAACAGAAAAGACTTGCACAATGATGCTGAGGTCACTAGAGATCAATGGGGGGCACACTAGGAATCAGTACCTTGCAATATAGACTCAATTACCTAAGATACAGTCAGTGTCAGCTTACATAGTTGGAAGTACGAATGCCCATTTCGAAACAGGAAAGACAGAGATGATGTAGAGCTTAGGGTGTAAAAATAGAGTTTCCTGCCTGCATGCTATTTTTAAAGTATATATGTGTGTGCACCAGAATTTGATGTGAGGTGTCTGCCTCTACCCCTCTCCACTTTATTTACTGAGGCAGAGTCTCTCACTGAACCCAGAGCTTGCTGATTTGGCTAGTCTAGCTGGCCAGCTTGCCCAGGGGATCTCCTGTCTCTGCCTTTTGAGCCTAGGGTTACAGCAACTGCCATGACCACACAGCACAGATGTGGGTTCTGGGGACCCAGATTCTGGTCCTCACACTTCCATGGCAGCACTTTACCCTCTGATCCAGCTTCCCAGCCCCTACATACTGTTTTTAAAAGAATGTAAAAACTGAAAACTAGCAGGAAAACACACAGATTTGCATCAAAAGAGACAAGGGTCACCAGTGAGTCACAAGCATTCTCCAAACAAAAGATCCCGTAGGTTCTTAGGGTCCAGAAGAAGCACAGGCAGCCACCCAGTGAATGTACCCTGCCTCACCTTTCATTCAGGAGCTGGGGGTCAAGTGCCAAATACCATGGCAGTTTTATATCGATTGACCTACTGAGAGGTGGGGAATTGAGTGTCAGCTCCGCTGCCAGGCAGCGGCTCCGGGTGCCCCACATTCACCACAGTGAGTCCTTATAGTCCGTGGAATCTCAACAGCACACATCCAGGAAAAAAAAAAATCACAAAGTTCCCAGATCCAGTAATCCCACCCCTGGGAATTCTTCCTGAGCAAGCAAGGCGAAAAGGACTGAGAAGAAAAGCCTCCGGCAAGAATATACGGGTGGAAGCACTTTTTAGCATTGATTACGGAAAATGTCAACTCTACACAAAAGTAGAGAGACAAGAATAACGTGTATGCCAGCCCCAGCTTCGAGGCAGCATCCACAGTCNGTGCGCTTCCACCCCCAACACTCTCATACACATGATCCGTGTGGCAAGTGAGCCTCATACGTCACCGTACCATTTTATCATAAATATTTCAATTTGTGTCTCTGGCAGATAAGGAGTTTAAGACATCTAATCTCAGTATCATCACACTCAACGAAATTAATAATTCTTTAATAACGTTTAATTCTCAGCCTGTGTGCGAATTCCCGGATGTCTCCAGTGATCTCTTTGGAGTTGGTTTATCGGCGTTGGAATGCAAACAAGGATTTTCGGCTGTTGTTGCTGCGTTTCTTTTAGGCCTCTCCTTCCAGATCAGCTTTCCCTTCCTCTCTTCTCCCCCATGGAAACATTTTAAAATAATGTCCTCAAAATGGAAAACAATCTCACATGTCCAATGCCAGGGACCACTTAGGCAGCGTATGGTCCCTTGGCCTGGGGAGCCCCAGCGTCCTGCTGTCCCTGGCAATAAGGGCTAAATATAACCACGAGCAGCTGGCCGTGGGCTGCCTGGAACAGCTCTGGCCTGGCCTGGCCTGGCTGTCCGCCACCCATGGTGCCTGGCCCACTGGCTTGGCTGTGCCCTCAGCTGCCCTCCTTGGGATCTGGCAAGTCACTCATGGCATGTCAGACCTGGCATGAATCTTCAGCCAGGCAGCTGTGCACAGCAGCTGGAGCAGAGCCCACCAAGCAACCCTGGTGACAGCATTCAAGTGTCAAATCACCGGCCAGGAGACTGTTGAGCCACCCAGCACACAGCTCAATGTGGAGGCAGAGAAAGATCACCTGGACTGCCTGCACTGGCACCTTGGAGCAGGTGTGTGGGCGTATCATAGGAGAAACAGAAATGTCCNTCAAGCACACAATAAGAAAGGTCCTAGAGAAAGCCAGCAAAGCCACTGTGAGAGCTAGGAGAAAGTGCAGGATCTGTGATTTTTTTTTTCCTGGATTGCTTGCAAATGTAGCTATGGTTGTAGCAAACCCATTCATCCCTTCTCTATCCATCCATTCTAGCTGGATCCACCTGTTGGAGAAAGGGATTGGCTACTGTTACTCACTAGGTTGCTATAGGAACACTCTCCTGCCAGAAAAAAAAAAATGAAAAGGTATTAGAGGGGAAGGGAGGTATGGATCCCCCCAACCCCCCAACTCCAGCATGGACTTCCTCTGCCTTTCTTCTAGCTGCAGGAGGTGACTGGCTGGCAAAGAAGTAAGGGTGCATGTCAGGAAAGATAGTCACTCTTCAGATTTCCCTCACAGCATCAGGGCCACATGAGAACACGTCTGCACCAGGTAGGTCAGAGGGCAGGCTGTGGACAAGAGCATCACTGTGGCTTCTGTGGAAAGGATGGGGAAGGGATAAGCAGGAGGTGGGTGAAGGGTTAGTGGGACAGGCACTATCTCTGCTTGATGATATCTGACACTAGGTTATTCAGGTGGTTGGATCCAGGTACCCAATGGAGGAAGAGTTGGGGTGAGGGTGTAGATGAGGTGGTCCACATAGGAAAGNTGTGGCCCTGCTTGCTATTTCTAAAACTTGGCTACATTGAGGGGGACACCTTTCTCACCTTTCTCTCTAGGGCTAGCAAGACCCCGACATCAAAGAATAAGACTGTAAAAGAACACTTTTCCTCATCCCAGCCCATCTGTCTAATCACCAATTCCCTCAGCATAGCCTCCNCACCGAGACCTACTCCTTCCTCCTACTGCCNCCACCATTCACGCAGCACATCAATCCCCCCTGAATGACACTGCTCCATGTCTTCACATACTACCATTCACCCAACCCATCTGACCCCTGCCCAGGGAAGACCTCTTTTCCAAAAAAAGCTGACACTGTCTCTTGCTGCACATGTTCTCTGCAGGGTGGCTGGCCCATTCTGGACAGAGCCCTAAACTACTTTGATTGCTTCCTCTGCCTGGTTAGAGCTCACCGAGCAAGAAATGATGGTAAAGATCCCTTGGGGATGGGAGACCAAGAGAGGAGGGAAGAGTGGCCTGTCTTTCAGGGGGGACAAGGGCTGTGTAAGGACAAGGGAGAGCAGAACCCACTGGCATCAGGTCAACTAGCTTAAGTTATTACACAGCAGCAAGAATTAAGGCACTCCTCTGAGAGATGAGGAAAGTGGGCCAGAATGATGGGCAAGGGCTCACAGGTCCTTGCAGGTCCTGTGATAAAAAATTTAGCAGTTTTATGTGGACACAGTATAGACTATTTTTTAAGTTTGAGCGAATCATATGATAAGACACTATGACCAAGGCAACTTATAGAAGAAAAAGTATATTAGGNATTTGCTTACAGTTTTAGAGGATTAGAGTTCATGACNATCATGGTGGGGAATATAGGAGCGGGCAGGCAGACACAGCACACAGGATGTAGCTGAGAGTCACATCCTGATCCAAAAATAGGAGGCAGGGGGAGAACAATCTGGAGAACCCCTGCTCTGAGAAACCCCAGGGTATAAAGCAAATAGTGAAGCAGTTTCTGAGTGCTGAGCCTACAGCCGTAGGTCTGGGAAGGGACAGGCTGAGGTTTGGATTGAGATCCTGCATGGCTCAGAATTTCCAGGCAGTGAGGTGTGATGTGTTAACCAACAAATGGGCCATCAGCCCCCACCCAGGAGCCGGAACCCCTCTGTCTGGTCCCCACTACCCTTCAGGCCTTAAGTAGTGTGTGTGTAAGAGCAGGTCATCCACCTGAACCTTGCTGTGTGCGTGCTCAGCCTGGCCCTAATGACCTGTGTGTCGACCCCACAAGCCTGCAGCGAGCTTCCTACCCCCACCTCCTCCCACACCTGCCATCCAGCCTGGAAATTACTGCTGTAATTACAGGCTGTCTTCCCAAGGTCTCATTTGCAGAAGACCACTCTCTCCAGGGAAGAGGAAATGGCTACCGTCCCCTCCCTTCTTCTGTTCCAAGTCCACCACAAGGGCTTGGGACAGGTTCTCCGGTAATGAAGGGCACCTTTGAGGGTTCGGAACATGCAGAGGGTCAGAGACTGCAGGGTTAGCTGGTGACTGATGCCCCTGGAGGCTGCAATATCAGCATTTTCAGCACGGCTAGGTGGACAACTCCACAGCCCTGCCCCACCTCCACCCCCGAGGCCCCATCCTGCTCCCAGCCTCAGCTAAGACTCTCGAGAAGGAGCCAGCCACTCCAGCAAGCCCAACCCAAGATAGAGAAGAATACCCCAGCCAGAGCACAATCCTTCCCCCACTGTCCCCGATGAGTCCACTGGTCACAGAGCAGAGTTTCTCTTATGCCTGGGAGACAGAGAGACCTGCGCCCATGCTTTCTCTAGCCAGCTGGTACAGCCTCCGGGCATCCTACGCAGTCCCTTCCCCTCCCCCCAGTTCAGTCTTCCCTTTTAAGGCATTAAGTACAGAGATATTAAAAGGGATTGTTCAGGCCGGTTAATTAGCTTGGAAGAGGCCTCTGCAGTGGCCTGGGTCACAGCCATCCACCTCTCTTTATTAGCTGAATTGATGGAGACAGCAGGGCCCAGATGGGAATAAATTGAATCCGATGGAGAAGAGGCTCTTGCATGAGCTATTAACAGGAAAGAGTGGGCCTCACACCTCACTCACGTTTTCCCTCATCTACCATCATATGCTTCCAGATGTCCACTCAGGGAGGCTCCTAGGAACAGGTCCTAGGAGACTCCCAGGAGCCCATGCCACAGGGCAGCAGGGAACATTAGCTCAAGGAATGAGAAGTGCCTCCATCAGCCAGGGCTCCTGGCCCCACCCCAGCTAAGGCACCAAAAGCTCTGAAGTCCAGGGTCACAACATCCCTGCCCTAAGCATACCATCACCTCCTTTGTCCTTTCAGCATCATGCCCTGGAGGAATCTCTGTCCCCACAATCAGGGCTCATAGGTGACAAGAGACTTGTCCATGTCACACAGGCAGGAAGGGCCAAGCGAGACACTTAGCAGCGATCACCGGCATGCAGTGGGCTATATGTGATGGTCTCCTTGTACAGCAGCCCATTGAGGGGTCACTAATGCCATCCAAGTTGCAGGAAGAAAACTGCTCACAGTGGCTCTGAAGCTTGACCAGGACCCTCAGCAGGTGAGGCAGCTAGAGGGACACAGTATCTGGCCCGTCAGTTTAGATCTGCACAAGGCCCATGCAGGCCTCTGATCACCCTGGACTGGGCTGAGTAAGCAAGACTTCCAAGTTCAGGGCAGAGCTCACATCCCTGCTGACCTAATCCTCAGCTCCCTCTGGGACAGTCTTGTTCACAGAACACTGGCCTCAGAGTCCTGCTGTACCTACGTGCCCCTTTCACAAGAAGGAGAACCTACTTGTCACTACCCACTGGGTGGGACCCTGAGGAGCAAAAGTGTNCCTAAGGAAGTGGTGTTCCCAAGCCCACAGCTACCAGCTGCCACCTAGAATCTGCCTTCCTCCTTCCCAGCCCTGGGGATAGAATGCAGGAACCATCCATCAGTTTAGAGAGAGTGAGAAATAGCCAGCATAACTTCCCACAACCCTAGAAAGGTGCAAAGCATCTTGGAATCTCTGTGACCCACAGCAGAGGACCCAAGAGTGCTGAGGGCCCCAACCTGGCCCTAGCATCCCCTTGTACCTCTGTTCTTATCTCCGTACCCTGAGCTCCAGTCCTGTATTTTCTCACACATTGTCCCCTCAGTCTGCTCTGCTTTCTCCCTGTTTATCCCAGTGAACTTCTACTCAACTTACAAGGCCCAGTTCTGCCTGCCCACAGATAGTCTACCACCTCTTCCTGAGAGTTAGAGTAGACTCTGCCTTCCAGGGCTGGGACTTTAAATACTGGGCTCACAGCCTCTGATTTGCCTGGCAGCTGATGGGGCACAGCGGATCCTAGGGGTGGGGGTGGGGGTGGAGCAGAGGCCTTGGTGAGGGATCTTCCCCTTACGAACCTCACGAGAGTAAATGGCTCTCCATGATTCTTTGCCAGATGCAGGCATGTCTGAATAGTGGGNCAATAATGGCCATCTCTATGATCCCCAATATGACTTGGATGAATATCAACTTGAGTTCTTGCTTTCCTCGGTTCCCCACCTCCCTGGAGACCTCAAAGGACAACCTCTCCTGTGTTCCCACCTCCTCAGTCACAGATGTACAAGAAGCCAGGATTTGCTGGGGGAGTCACGCAGGTGGGGGGGGCACTCCCTTGGCTGCTGGGATGTTCCAACTCCCGCTGATACCCCTGTTGATGAGAGAGAGAGCCAGCATGTCATAAGGCATCCTGAGCTCTCTCCAGGGTAGCATCTGTACTGGAAGCTGCAGGGGAGCCTGGTGGGTGTCAGCCAGTGGGGTTCCTCTCCTACGGAACTCTAACTCAGAGCTCACACAGGGCCTGGCTCTTAGGAGAAGCATTTCCTTGGAGTATTTACTGACCACCTGCAAAATCACCACAGAGCCTACCCATCTTCCACACAGTCAGCCACATGCCTTTAGCTGACATGCTAGCTTCCTTCTGACAGAGGGCAGCTGAGCACCTAGGATAGGTGAGGCCCAAAAGTGGCTGGGTGGGCAGTCCTGCCCTTGGACGGGTCCCTACCCCACCCCAGGTCCTGATCTCCTCAGCCAAGGGTGAATTTTGCACAGTGTGGTTGAGTCAAAGAAATGGCATTTGTGCAGTTCTACTGTAAGACAGGCACACAGGCACACAGGGACCAAGAGTGGTTCTGCCTGGGCTGCAGAGGCCACTGAGCTGGAGGAAGCCCTTCCCCACCCTGCTCCAGAATGTCATTCTTCCTGGGCTGCAGCCTGCTCTGATCAAGCCAGCAAGGACATCAGCTCATTCGAATAGCTTCCTTATCAGAATATGGGGATGAAATGGGGCATGGGAGGGTCTCTGCCTTCTGGGTGCCGGAGCCATGGCTGACCATTCTCACATCCATAACCCTGTGGATCACCCTGACCCTGACTGTGGAGCCGTCTAAGACCCTCATGGTGGCACTATGCTTCCCCGGGACAAAAGAAACCCTGGAGGCGACCNGTGTGCNCACCCCAAGAGAATGCAGATGTGCTGGGCGTTCAGACAAAGGGGCCCACTTGCCTCGGCAGTGATTAATGTGTAGGTACGCACGGCAGCAGGAACGTGTGGCAGAGACAATGCCCCTGACAGAATCAAGTCACACAAGAATACACAGGTCCGATTCCATTTGCATGATGCTTTTAAGAGAAGCAGCAAGCCCAAACAGTTTGGGGGTTGGGGATGGGGAGGCAGCTACACACNGCCNGGACTGGCCAGCAAAATGGCACAGCAGTGTAGGAGATGAAAAATGGGTTGAGGGAGCTGTGGGAGCCAGGCACGTCCTCTCATTTCAGGTTCTCTTAAAAACAAGCTTTTGAGTAGGTCACATATTTTATAATAAAGCTTTTTAAATTGGCGGGGGGAGTTGAAGGCTGTGGGAAGTTTGAAGAGAATTAATAGAATGGAGAGAGTTGGGGAGAGACAGAGCCTGAGACCTGGGAAGGCACACACAGGCCCCCATGCTCCCACACTCATCTCCTCAAATGTGCTTGCACACTCTCAGTGTTGTCACTTACACACCCAAGCACTTGTGCTCANGCACAAAGGCCCCAGCATCCCAAGCAGGTCACCTGTCTGACCACTTCCTCTCCTCAGCCTGCCTCTGGCATGCATCACTATTTCACGCTGTTGTCCCTGCTTGTTTCTAGCCAGTCTTAACCCAGCCAAGTCACTAGTAGCACCCCTAGCCCTTGTGCAGGGTGCCCCTGATCCCCCCACCTGCCCCAGCTGCACTGTATCTGTCTTCTCCCTGATGCTCCTGGCCTGCTGGCTGCCCCAGCTGCCCCCAACTTGGCCCAGGTGAAGCTTTTGTGCCATCTTCTTCCTGTGTGAAACGCTACCACTGACACTGGGCAGCATCCCACGTAGCCCTACCCAGGGTCCACAGCTCAGCCTTCCTAGCCATACTTAAGGACTTAGGGGATGTCTTCCATGCTGCCAGTGACAGACTGGAGGAAATGCTTCCACACTCTAGTTCCCTTTCTGTTGGTGTGACAAAATATTAGTCAAAGCAACTTGGGGAGGAAAACGTTTATTTCAGCTCACAACTCCCATGGCACAATTTACATTGAGGGAAGTCAGGGAAGGAATGAAAGCAGAAACCATAAAAGAACTCAGCTTGCTGGCTCGTGCATCAGCTCATATTCAGTTAGCTTTCTTAGGCAACCCAGACCCACCTGCCTAGGGATGGTGCTGCCCACAGTGGGCTGGGCCCTCCCACATCAATTATCAATAAAGACAATTTCTCACAGACATGGCCACAGGCCGAACTGATCTGGGCAATTTTTCAGGTGAGGTTTCCCCTTCCCAGGTGACTCATGGTTGTGTGAATCTGACAATAAAAACTAATCAGCACGCCTTCCTAAGCCATGTGGTCTGTGGGCCATGGGCCTGTATGAGTGGGCTNGAACTGTCCNTGCTGGTCAATGTTATAAGCCCCACAGAGAAGGGAAACCCCCAAAATTTTGGGCCAGGAACAACAGAGTCTGAGTCAGAGATACAGAGTGACAGAGGGCAATATAGTCTGACCCAGGGAGCCTGGCCTGCCTTCTTTCACTTCAGACATACATCTAGGCTGGCCAGCGTAGACCCTGCCCCACAGAAATCATTGGTCACTATCCTAGTGTCCTACCTGTGGGAGGGCAAGGAAGCCTTGAGTGAATGTATAAAGAATGAAGTCCTGAGTGGATGTGTATTGTTGACATAGGCACAGCCGTGCCAAAGACCAATGCCTCACATCCACGGAGCGGCAAAGCCTTCTTCAGGTCAGGCCTAGATGAACAAAGCCTTCTTCTGGTNCAAGCATGAGTGTTTACAGATGATCGAACAGTGTGTGCAAAAACAAGGAACTGTGGCTTCCTCCTCCCAGGTGTTTGCAGCCTGACAATGCTTCCCCAGAGAGACCGCCTACCAAGACTAGCTAACGGTGGCTGGTAGTTGGTGAAGCTCCATCAGCGTGCACACGGTCCACCTGACCCCAGCTTTTCTGCAGATGTGTCTGTTGCTTCTTTAGTATCTGTCCTTTTGTGGTGTATCCATCCCTTGTCTCTGGCAGTGTCCAGTCTCAGAGCCCTAATCAGGGGTGACCACTAGATAAATCAGGGGGTACCCTCCAGGTGACTCCAGATCCATGGCCATGGGAGAGGTTCTGAGAAGCCCACCTGGCCATACCCACCTGTGCACTCCAAGGACCAGGAAGAACATAAGAAATGATATCAAGTGTTTTAGGCTTCTTTGGTCAGAGCTTTGTGTCCCACCCCAAGTTCACGTGTTGACCCTCTACCCATAATGCATTTGGGGGAGGGGTCCTCAGGACAAGTAGATAGGGCCTATGGTGGAAGGTAAGCNAGGCACTGTGGGAATAACACATAAAGACACAGCAAGATGTGGGTCTAAAGTCAGGTCATAAGTCCTCACCTGGGCCNGAACCTATTGTCTCCTTGACCTGGGGTTTCCAGCCACCCGATGTGGTATATTTGTTACACAGACCAAGCTGACCGAGACATAAAAGTACTGAACACTGGGCAGTTCACAAACCATTGGATAACATTATGGNAAGCATACTTTATGCAGGAGAGAAGACAGTTAATGATCTGGGCATGTAATCCCTGATGCGACACTTTCAAATGTCACTTAGACAAGCACCCAAGCCTCAGTTTCCCCATCTGTTAAAAGAGATACCAACAATTTCTGCCCCACAGCTCGGAAGGGAGGGTGCAGTGAGCAGGGCTGTATGAAGTTTCTGAATGGCATCAGGCACTGAGCAATGTTCAGCTTGTTAGATGTTATAGGGATGGCAGGCGCTTCGTACTACTGGTCTTCAGTAGTAAAGCAATTGTTTGCTGCTTGCTGTACTGTTGGGAACTGTGAATGCTCAGGTAAGAGTGCTGTGTTTGGGCAGCAATCTACAGAGAAGGGACATCCAAGATGTTGGGCTTGTGGATGGGAACCTCAGCTCTGACAGAGGACTGGATGTCTTGGCCCAACTCAGAAAAGTGGGAAGAACCTAGTGGTCTAGCCTGGCACTAGAGGGTCAGGCCTGGACTCCTGCTGAAATCAGGCACCTGATCAACTGTGCACATGAAGTGGGGTGAGAGCCTCTTGCTGGGCCCTGCTGCTCCCAGACCCTGGAGCAGCTACCAGCCTGCGGACCACTGCAGTGGGAGCCTCATGCCAGGGTTTCCTGAGAGAAACTCCAGGGCACAGGTGGTCTTGGGAGGAGCTGGGGGAGGAGCGGATGCTGCTAAACCTGCCGGTAATTTACTATGTTTATTAAGTGGTTATTGTAGGTTAAATAACCAACCCTGGCTTATTAAAAAAAAATCCTCCGGGATGATAATCGTTTGCACGTTTGTTGGCACTGGCAGCAGAGCTTGCCGTCCTGCTGGGAGTCGGTTTCCTTAATGACTCGGCAAGGGCCCTGTGCAGCAAGCGACTTCAGAAATCCTCATCTCCGTCGCTTCTGACAGCTTTATGCTCCATAAATACTCAGAGATTATTAAAAACATATTTATTTAAGATGAACGGCTCTCCTGCAGATACAAATCTAAGCCGATAAGGCTCATAAGCCCACTTACAGTCATCAATGACAGTATTTAAACACACCAACAGCCTTGCTTAAATTCCAGGTGCCCACCTCTGAGAGGAGACCTTAGCCGGGCTCCCATCCGTGGGGACCCTAGGGCACAGAGGTTGGGTCAGGCCTTGGCAGGTAGAACCCGCCTCCTCCATGGCAGCATCATCTTTATAGGCCTCAGTTTCCCCATTTATGCTACCAGCTGTGAGGATTAATGTTATCAATCTGACAAAAGTCGGAAAACAAACCTCTTGGCCTGTATGTGAAGACACACCATCAGAGATAGCCTCTCCTAGCAGACAGTCCTGGAAATGTCACCTCTCCTCAGCCTGCCTTCCTTGACTGTCTCCATTTCTCTAAGTGCTACCTGGGCTCCGTTCTGCTTAGCATCCGAGATCAGATGAGATCTGGTGTGTCCAAGGTGATGTGGCCGCAGACAGCTGTCCCCCTTTCTCACTACAGATCGTTACCAGAACTTGAAGGGTGACTTCCTGTCTCCTCTCCTCGGACCAAGAACAACAACCCCCACCCCAAATCTGGTGTCTACCAGGTTGGTCCCTGTGCCCTAAGCCCTGAGCCAGGATGGGGTGGAGTTCAAGTTTAACTCTCACTTGTGACCAGAGGGCTGAGATGGCTGAGTCTGTGAAAATGCAGCTTGTGTCCTGCAACCCATCATGTACCAGGTCCAGGAGCCTTTTAGACTTCAGTTCTGTTCCTATGCNAATCTCTTCAGTGACGATGGCTTTCTATAATGTGTTCAAATCTGTCAAGGGCACATTGGACACCTTTGCTGGTTTTCAAAAATGACCTTGCTACTCTAACCATTTCATCCTTAGTTAAGACATTGTAGGATAAGTTCCTTGGGTTCCTCTTTAAATCCTGTGTTTTGATTGTGGTTACTGGGAGGCAGGGATGGGGTGAGGCTCTGGTATGTGGGCTGCAGTGGCCACACTAGCTCTTAGCATCTTCAGAGGAAGCTTCTTACACTCTGAGTTATCTCTTNNCATGTGCTTCCTCNGCCCACCTCTCCTCCTGAGGGGAGCAGCCTGGATTGTGGGTCACAGTGTAGATGTCATCACAGTGACTGCTGAAACNTATCCCCTGCCGACACAAACAGCCTACATAAGCCCCACCTGTGGCTGCTTCCCACCCAGCCCCATTTACTGATGATGTCATTCTGTCATTCTGTGTCCTCAGAGTTAGCTTGTCTCCTGTGACCAACTGTCACAGAGTCAGTTTACGCAGCCCCCACCCTGAGCTGCCTGTCTGCAAGCCCAGTGTACCTGCCTGGCACACACACACACACACACACACACACACACACATTCCTGAACAGGCACTCCCAAAGGTATGTGCAATTCACTCTAACAGTGAAGTGCCTTCTACCTGCTAGAGTTTTCTGCTGTATTCCCACCTTAGGTGCCGCCGCCCCCCCTTTTGGAGACAGGGTCTCTCTACATAACACTGGCTGTCCTTGAACTCACAGATATGCACCTGCCTCTGCATCCCTAGTTTTGATATTAAAGATGTGAGCCACCAAGTCTGGCCAATGTCACTGATTGGACAGTGTCAGATAGAGTGACCTCTGCCTCTGCCCTTTGCCTTTCTGAGCCCTGTGAGTTTGAACCTGTGCCCAGATGTCCCCTTCGGTAACCCTGGCATGTGGCTTTCCTCTGGGGCTCTGGCTGATCTGTAGGAGCTCCCTGTAGGTGTCTCCTGGTTAACCTCTATGAGGTTGTCTTTGTCCCCAGCCCCCACCAGTGTGAGAGCACTCAGTCACGGGAAGAGTCTGGGGCTGGCTGCAAACTAGAAGGTCACAAGCCCTAGCTGAAGATAGTCTTCCATCGTGTCAGCATGAAGACAGCAAGTTCTCACTCCTTCCTCCCACCCTCACCCCCACACACACATCACAGGGAGACTGGCCACTTGGCTGTGGTTGTAATGNGATCAAGATGAGCAGTCAGGCCCTGAGACCTGGAAGCCACCCACTTACCCACCCACATATCCATCCTTCCTTTATAGCCATTTATTCATCTACGTATCCCCCTATCTNCCCATCCNTCCATGTATCCACCCATCTCTTAATCCATTCTTCTACCTATCTACCTGTTCATCCATCCACTTGACCACAATTCATTCGTCCATCTGTCCACCCACCCATCCAGCTGTTCACCTATCTATCATTCTTCCCTTCACTTATCTACTCACCCATCCATCCACCTGTCTACCCACCCATCTACCTGACCCCTATCTACTGATCCATTTACCTGTCCATCTCCTACCCCATCCTTCACTCATAACCATCTGTAGCTGCTTGTCAAGTACCTCTTGCAGGATATAAAGGTAAATAAGATGTAAGCACTTGTGCCGATGGGCACCCAGTCCTGAAGGAGCCAACAGACAGTTCCCAAGATGTAGCATATAACAGGAAATAACAGCACTGTGGGGGAAATCAAAGCAGAGATGGGGTCAGGGTGGGGGTAGGATTGAAACTTTAAATGGGTTGCCAAAAGAGGCTTCCTTGGTGCTGCACTATAGAGTACAGGATGCCAATGAGCTGGGAAACAGGTGAAGGTGAAGGATACAAAGGTTGGGCCATGGGAATTCAGAGAACACACAGACCATGGTGAGGCCATGGCCCTGCATAGCAGCAGGCCATGCTCTGACTCCAGTGTGTCTGGATTGGGAAGGCAGAGCAGGCAGGTTGGGCAGTCAAGGTTTGGGATGGTTGTGGATGGAAGTGGAGGTGAAGGAGTAGACAGGGGCTAGGTGCCCCATGAAGGTGAGGTTTACCAAGGTGGGGCAAGAGAGGCAGCCATCACAAATACTGAGTNCCTGGCTGAGGTGAGCTTTAACTTAGAGGTGAGGGTAGAGATGCCAGCCTAAATCCTAACAGGACTGCACTAGCAGCAACGGGAGTTGGGGAAAGCCATGTGTCGGGACTCCAGGCTAATTGAATGTATTGGAAATAATATTGCACTAGTTCTAATCCAAGGCCTCAAAAAGCATGCTTACCACCTCATTGTGGGAACTCTGGGATCAGAATGTGAAGATGCCCAGGGTAGCTGCAGGAACAGAAGACCTAAAAGGAAGACTTTATTATCCCAGCCAAGATCCACATGGGAGTCAGACTCAAAGAACAGCTGAATTCATCAGCCCAAATGGCCAACAGGAGANTGGAGAGCCCAGTAAACGATGGGTGTCCTGGTTGGGTTTGTTGTTGTTGTTATTGTCAATTTTCTGGAGAGAGGAATCTCAATTGAGAAAATGCCTCCCTCAGATTCCCTGTAGGCGTGTTTATAGGACATTTCTTGATTGATGNGGGAGGGTCTAGTCTACTGTGGGTGGTACCACCACTAGGNTGGTNGTCCTAAGTGCTATAAGAAGGCAGGCTGAGCAAACCACGGGAGAAAACCAGCAAGNAGCACTCCTCTGTGGCTTCTGCATCAGTTCCTGCTTCCAGGTTCCTGCCTTGAGTTCCTGCTCTGACTTCCCTCAGTGACNGAGCGTGACCTGAGAGTTGTAAGCTGAATAAACCCTTTCCTCCCCAAGTTGCTTTTGGTCATGGTGNTTTATCACAGGAATAAAAACCTAACTAAAACAGCGGGNGTGAAGCCATGAAACGTTAGAGGTATTTGTTAATGCNGAAAAAGCTAGCTGATACAGCCACCCACTTCACTGTACTCTTAGCTTCAGAATGGCAACCTCCTTTCAGACTGTCAAGTCCCCACTGTCTTCTGTTACCTGGACTCCCCGTTTCACTACAGCTGACTGTGTCTTTTCCTGGGACTGCTGCAGTCCTGAGCTCTTTTGCATCAGCTCACAGCACATGCAGTGGACACATGCAACCCTTTCTCATATACAGATAGTCCACATTCTGAGTTTCACACACAAACATGACACAAATATGTATTCATAGGTACGCATGCAGACATACACCAAATCCTTACACACAGGTGAGCATATACACAGTGGTACACAAACCTGTGTGCACCCTCTCACGAACATACCCTCATGCAACTGCCACATACACAGACCCACACAGCACACATTGGCATGCCATCTCTGAGGCTTTTATAGTGATCTCATGGGAACGCTTGTCTTCTGCTAAGATAGCAGGCAACCCCAGAGAGCAGGGCTGGCTGTTTGGGCTCAGCGTGGATCTCCAGGGCCTGAGGGGCCCTTCTTGCAGAAGGCATGAGATGCTCCCTACTGGCTGCCTAGAGACCCTTTGTCACAGAATGCTTAAGTTGTTAAGTTGTTGAGCATTAAATACTGAACCCTCACTACAGCAAGTCAGTACTTAAGTCACTGTGGACTCAGCCCATGATGGGAGGTTCTGACTCACCCTCACCTGAGACCTTGAGCTCTGCATCTTGTTTTAGAATCCCAGCTGGTTCAGAGCAGCCCCCAGCTTCCTCCCGTCAAGGCTGGTCTGGGGCCCTAGAGCGTGCCTCCTTCCACCTGTCAGCTCCCTCTGACATCCTTCTCTCTCTCTCTCCTCCCCTCCCCTTCTCACCTCCTCCCAGGAAATGTCACTGTGACAACATTGATAAATATTTATAAAGGCAGCCGAGGAGAGAGCGCACCAACAAACGAAATAAATAAGCACATTTTAAACTGCAGTGCTTGAC
>LZPO01108069.1:110941-132028 GCA_001675575.1 Neotoma lepida | reverse complement strand
TGTGTGTGTATATGTGTGTTCTTGCATCTGTGTGTGTGTGTTCATGCATCTGTGTGGGTGTTTGTGTGTGTTTGTGTGTGTGTATATGTGTGTGTATATGTGTGTTCTTGCATCTGTGTGTGTATTCATGCATCTGTGTGTGTGTGTGTGTTCTTGGGTGTATATGTGCATGCATATGTGTATGCGTGCAGTTCCTGCCTAGGAAAACAGTTCCACACCAAGCTGCCCATCCACACCTTGTGTCTCTGCAGCATCTGAGCTGAAAAAACGGATTCTAAAGATTCAGGGAGTGACTGGCTACTTCNGTTCCTGCAGGCAGATAAAACAGGAGGAGGCCTAAAGGCAACTAGCTCTGTGACACTCTTTGTGGGGCATNAACCAGACAGCAGTAGGCTAGAGAACCTGGTGTATCCAACAAAAGCACGGACTGTGACAATCTGCAGCAATTGGAACCATCTATCACCTTGACTTCCATTTGGCCAACGACCTGTAATATGGCCTGCTTAATTAGCTGGGGGTGTCAGGAACACAAGACTAGGTAACCCAGGGAGGCTATGGTACTCTCACCTCTATGCTTCCTGGTTGGATGTTGTGACATGAATGTGGGTNCTGGAAGCTACAGCAGGCATACCTCTACCACCACATGATGCAGGAGAAAGCAGAAACACAACACTGCCATTCAATAGCTTTCTGAAGCTACCCTTGGCTGCCTTCTCTCCGTCCTCCTTGCCACCTACCTGTGCCTAGGATGACCTTTTGACTCTCTGACACAAGTTAGCTTGGCTTCCCGGTGATCCGGAGGCCCAGCTCCAGTGCTGGCACTGAGCAGAACAAGGTAAAAATCATTGGGATTTTGCTTCCCCTCTGTCATGTAGCTGTTTTGTNGGATTGAAACATTTCCTCCGAGAGAGGCGTGAAGCTCCAAGTTACAAGATTCATAAGGCAGTGAACTGTGCCTGGCTCCCTCAGAGGAGCTGCCTGCAGGCTGGGCCAGGGGCTCACGAGTGGTCATTCAGGCTAGGGTGGACTTCTCAGTGATGTAGTTGCTTTGAGTCAGCCGTGCTCTCAAAGGTAGCCCTTCACCCACACCCCTGTAAGTAAACCCTCATTCACACTCTTCAAGTGACCCCCGTGAACTCACTGACTCACCAGGCTAGACTTGGCTGGAATCCATTCTTTGGTTGGTTGCTGGTGTCCTGTCTGTGGTGAAGACTCATTTATTTGTTTATGTCCCCCTAGGAAAANTCATGCAACACCCTCCCATTCTCACTCCCTCCTCTAGACACCCTATAGCTGCTGTCATTCTCTTGGCAAAAGCCTGTCCCTCCCCCGGATTCAGCACTGTTCCTTCTCCAACCTTTCAGCCCTGGAAGGTAGCAACAGCTACTGATTTCTGGGCATTTCAGGGACCCCTGAGATTCCCTCTGATCCTACCNACACCACTATAAAAACAAAAAGAGCCCCTTTGATGCAACTTCCTATGTCCCAATTCACCATNAGGACCATCAAATATCTGGTTGCATTGGAGCACTGCTCTTCAATAAGAAGTATTCCTAGGAGGCAGGTGTCCAGCTCAGTACACAAGCATCTCTCAGGATCCTACACCAGCCCTATCAGAGGCCAGCACACCCCTGGGGTGGGTCATAGAAGGGAGCCAACATGTCCCAAGCAGAAGCAATGTATAGTTTGTCTGAATCAGGATGCACTCTAATGGGAATCTTAAATAGGAGGCTTCCAAGAGACACTGTGCTTTGCTCTTGGATATGGAAACTAAAAGTGTGAGGTCTAAAGTATGAATCTGAAGAGATGAAAAGAGAACACACAAACTTTCCAGAACCCTGAAGCCCTTCAAAAGCCAAGAAGATGTGGAACTGGAGAGGCTGCTCAGTGGTTAGGAGTACAGTCTGCTCTTGCAGAGGACCTGAGCTCTATTCCCAGTACCCACATGGTAGGTAGCTCACAACTATCTATAACTCCAGTTCTAGGGGATCAATTCCCTTTTCCGGCCTCTGCAGGCACTGTACATGCATGCATAGATATGCAAGCAGGGAANGCACCCATACACATAAAATAATAAAATAACTTCTTTAAAAATGTAAAGGCAAGAAGATGGCCATAGAAGTAGGGAAAACAGAAACTCGGAGTAAGGAGACAGCTGATGAGTGGAACTCTTAATTATAGTTAAGTGCCTAGCACACTGTTTTACAATACTCACCTAACTGAAGAGCCAATCTTTCCATGAGTCAGACAATATCAGACTAAGTACCGTTCATATGCAATCCTTCTCATGCAAAGTTATAAACGATAGAAACACGCCAGCATAAAAAATCAGAAGGAGCACGTGGGACAAGTATTCACTTCAGGTTCAGCAGCATATGACAGAAAGNCTTCCATAGGGCAGGAGACCCAAATGGTCATGAGATCTTAGAACCAAATTACATCACATTCTAAAAGAAAATGAAACTTTTATTTTAGATTTATTTTCGTTTATGCGTATGCGTCCATGTGTGTGTGCACATGAGTGCAATGTCCATAGAGGACAGTAGACAGTGTCAGACCTCCCCAGAGCTGGAGTTGCAAGTAGGTGTGAGATGCCCCATGGGNGAGATGGAAACTGATTCAGGTCCTCTGCAAGAGAAGTAACTGGTCTTAACTGCTGAGCCACCTCTCCAGTCCTGATAGTGAAACCTAAAAGAGGAAGGGGGTTGGCAAAAACATTAATTGCGAACTATAATTTACTTTTCAAACTCTTGATAGCACAAGTAGGCAAATGAAATCAACAAAGAATGTAAATATATTATTAATGGCATAGTATGCACACCCAGGCATATGGTTCACATGTGCAGAGAGACAGACAAGTATAGGTGTGAAGCTTGGAATCTGACAAGTCGGCCTTCCTTAATGACAACCCAGGAATAAACTAGTCAAATAGTCAAAATAAGCTGTCAGAATATATATATAAATAAAGAAATAATATCCACCAAAACATCAAAGGAGAATTGCATGGACCCTATTCTCTGAACCCAGTGTATTTCTGACTTGGAAATGGTTTTGTTTTAACTATAAAAGTTTCCAGAAAGATCCTTCAGAAGGCTTGAATAAATGCAGACGTGTGTCTTATCCCTGTTCAAAAACACTTGATCTTAATATGGCTCATTCAGCTTCAACCCAAATGGGATGATGGGATACCAAAACCCACAGGAAGTTTCATCTCAAGAATATCACAAAACTGACCGGGAAGATGTGTCAGGAGTGGACAGGGAAAATTGAAAAGCCAACTGGAGATGGATTCACTCACCCTCCCNTGTCTTAAATGTATCCCTGATGGAAAACCCAAACNTTCACAGAGCAGAGTTGAGCACAGGGAGGCAAGTACGTGTTCCTGCGATACCCCTGGGTAANAAGACAGTGAGCAAAAGAGGCTTTGTGTAGTAATGTCAACTACCCAAAATGCATTAAGTTCTAAGGAAAAAATAATTTAAGAGACTAGGGATGTCATTCAGCAGAACAACACTTGCATATCATATTTGAGGTAGGTAGGGTAGGTAGATAGATGATAGATAGATAGATAGATAGATAGATAGATAGATAGATAGATAGATAATGTATAGATAAGAATCCATAAATCTAGAGGTTAGGAATGCTTTCCTAGGCATGATCCCAAAAGCAAAAGTCACAAAATTTGACTGTATTGTCACCTTAAACTTCTGCAAGGTTAAACAAATGGAATAAAGAAAATGAAAAATAAAAACAAAGTGGAAAGGAGGTGATGGGTGTGGGGAAATAATTTCAACACTCCTGTATGTACCCTGGTAAAGCATTAACATCTGTAACATATTAAAGAAACAAGAAAATATTAACATACAAATAGAAGAATGAACAGGGACTCTGAACCCCCAACTTTCAATGAAAGAAATAAAAAAAAATCAAAAAGCATTTGGGAAAACCGCTCAGCCTCATTAGTATTCAAGTACATGCAAATTAAAACAACAAGCCCTCGTCTTCACCTATGAAATTGGCTCTTCATTATTCCTGTTTTTGCACCTGGGTTAGAGAGCGGGTGAATCTGGGTGTTTCTGATTCCGGGAGGCCTGAGGTGGCATAGCTTGTTAGAGGGCAATTTCTCCTTTCATATCCATTTGGAGCACCTTTTGACCCCCTCTCTTGTAGAACTGTATCATGAAAAACAAAGAATTAGCTTGAAGGTCATTTATTGCTGCCTTTTCCTTTTCTTGTAATGTCAGTTAATAGGCAGCCACCTGTGTGTGTGTGTGTGTGTGTGTGTGTATTATATATATATAATATATATATTATCCTTTTTCATACAATAGAATTCTATGCAGCCGTCCAGGACAGCATGGCACAAGTGCGAATGCAAATGCCATATTGTTGTGTGAAAAGAACAAGTGATGAAATAATGCATTCAAAAAAAAATCAGTTTCTATAAGAAAAATCAGACAGGATACACCCTGAGATATTGGCACATTCTTCCACTTCTTTCCACTTTTAAATTTCTATAATAAATATACATTAATTGTGTGATACAAATACATGTTTTAGAGAACAATGGAGGCTGCATCAATTACCCCATCAGACAGTCACAGTCAACAGCTGGGGAAATGTGCACTATAAAATTGTNTGCATGATATGAAAAGATGGTCATCCTATGTCCTTAAGTGAAAATAGGACATCACAAGACAGTGTGCACACCATAATCTCTTTTTTGTTGAAAAATAGAAAACAGATCTATTTATGTGCACCGGACACAGCAGATTATAAAGTGAAACGCTGGGAATTGTCTTCTCTGACTGGCATAGTGATGCCAGCACACTCTTTGCTTTGTGTATTTCTGAGTCCTTTGTGTTTTTCTGCAGCTAAAGTATATTATTCTGAAATTAAAAATTGTCCTTATTTTTAAGATGCTACTCATGCCCCTATGTCCCAGAACCCCACCGTGCCACCTCTGTTTTGAGGAAATGACCCATCTCTGTGTCTGCTCCCTCACCCAGTGTTTTTACTCCCAAGGAAAGTGTCCCAAGGGCCCTGGAATGCCTGGCACACTGCTGGCTATCACTCTGGAGATGCAAGTGACTTCTGGAAACAGGACTAGGTCAGCCCCACAGCAAGAACTATCTGCCTCAATTGTGAAGGGTCTGAGGCCCAGAACCCTGTCTGAAGTCAACATGCCCTCCTTCACTACTTAGAAGATGGAACATTTTCCCCTAACTGTCTCACAGAGCATCACATTCAGAAAAGCCAGGAAGCTGAAGGTACCTAAAAGGACATCCAGGAGCCTGGGGCATATGGAGGTTGTCTCATTCTGTAGCAATCGCTATAACACTCTAGGCATAAATCTTAGACCATTTCCTACAGATATAAGAAAATGCCCAACAGGGGCTAATTTGTAAAGAAGCGAGGCCCCTTTGGCTCAGAGTTCTGGAGGCTGGGAAGTCCAGGAGCATGGTGTTGGCATCTAGTGACTTCTGACAAAGACCTCAGTTACATCAAACACGATACATTGGAGTGTCACATGGGACACAGAAAATCACTAAAATCAGGTCTCTCTTATTCTGCTGATGCCACCTTGGAGCCTCCCTCAAGACCTCCTCTACACCCAGTCACTTCCCAGAGACTGAACCTCCAGACACTGTTAACATATAAGTTTGGGGATTGGCTTTTCAACACTTGAGCTTTGGGGGACACATTCCAACCCCAGTAGCACAACAAACAGGAAAAAAAGGAAGGTTCTACACCCAGGGCTGAGGGGAGGGAGAACACAAGGCTGCTCAGGGCTTGTGCTGGCTGGAGGAATAGCTGTGGTACTGCTTCTGCCATGAACAGTACTACAGCCACTGCAGTGGGGCAGGAGCCCCTGCCCTGCCACCAAAGGGAGAACCAGAAACTTTGTGCTGTGAACCTGGGTCCAGACCAGGAGCCTAGCCACCACAGCTGCTGGCTCTCTGCTGTCCTTCCAAGTGACTTCATTGGCTCATGGTGACATTATAGCTTACAGTTAGCCCAGGAAATATGGCTCCCATTCTTCCAGCCTAAAAGAGTAGGGCTCGGATCATGCCTTCAGAACCCAGCCGTTTCCTTACTCTCCCAAACAAAGGCACCACTGGCACATCCTAATTGTAGCCATCTCCTGTTCACACGAGAACACTCTCACCTCTCCCCAGTAGGCAACACTGACCCCTCCCTTTCAGTTCAGTCGTCATGCAGCCTGGATACTCTCTAGCATTAGGTTAAATGTTAAATGCCTTACACTAAGAACAGGGAACAGAGACGAAATCTGGAAACATAAGCAAATAAACACATCCTAAACAGGGGAAGATAGCATGGCTACGCTCCCTGATTGTCCAACCAGAGGTCTTTCCTTCTGTATTCCGTCTGCTTTAAGCTCCCTTTGATTCCAACCAGCTGTAGTTCTTTCACTGACAGCAAAACCACCCAGCCCCCTTGAGGGAGCTGTGCTGTCCACCACTCTGGCTCTCTCAAGTTGCTCTCCTCCTCTACTGTCCTTTCTCATCAGACAAAGATCAACAAAGTCCCCAGAGACATTCCAGACTTGATCCTCAGGGTCCCTATCACCCACTTCCTGTTGAGAGATCTGTTGCCCACAACCAATACAAAACTCTCTTTCTTTGTTGACTCAGAACCTGTAAACCCACTGCGCATTACCAGTGAAACCACTGCTACAGCCTCTGTTGGAAGCACTTCCACCCAGGAAACACTAATTCAGCAGTGCCTGGAGCCCTGGGGAGGGAGCCTCAAGCCACAAATATGTTGCCTCACTCGTTCTCCCTTCTTCCCTTAGTTCCAGATCCGTAGTCTAACTATAGATAAAACAGAATGTGTGTGAGTCACAGGTCTAAAGCACATGTCAGCCCCCAGTGGGCACCTTCCTTGCTGGCTCCACAACTGAGTCTCCAATAGTTTGTACCAGGACTTGGCAAACTGCAGCCCCTGCGCCAAGTCTACTTTGTCTTCCCTGACACTCTGCCTCTTTTAAGAATCCACCCACCCTCCCCAAGTCCAAGCCCCACTACCCATGAACAGGTAGAGGCACACTTCTGTTTGCATCTGTAGCCAACCAAACAGACATCATCTTCACGAATTTCTGGTCTGAAAGCTGTACCAAACAGAAGCGTCTGGAAACTGGAGGTGTGTTTTCTCTTTCCCTCTCAATGGGTCATGGGGATGATCTCCTCCTGGGTCAAAACTGAGACAAATATCCTGGGGCATAGGAACTGAATCTTAACGGACAGAGGAGAGTCAGTGTTCTCCTGGGGAACTCACTCCTGTGAACTCCTCACAGGCTTCTCGAGAAAGGAGAGACTCATTGCTCCAGGCAGGAAGAAGTAGCTATATTTCAGATTCATCCAAGTTCAATAACATGCCACAGCACCCCTCTCCTCTCAGATGAGTGCCCTGGCGTTTATAAAACACATCTGTCAGGGCTGCAAATTCAATCGACGTTGTCATTGCGCGCTGCGTGATCAAATCCTGAGTCTCATTTTCAACTGGATCAGCCCTGTAGCTACAAAGGAAATGAGATTGCCTCAGGATGCAGCAAGGTCCTCTAATTCCTCCACCCNGTCTTAGATTTCACAGCCTCCATTCTGTTGCTTTCTCTCTATGTCTCCTAGGCAGCCAGAAGTAGCTGGGCAGTTGCTGGATTCCCATGGTCACCACCCTGCCCAGCCAGTCACCTAATAGGCAGTAGGGTAGTCTCTGCCTCAGTGGGTGTCTGGCAGGAACCTGTGTCATCATCTGTAGGTAACTAGGTGATTTCCCCTCCCCCTTCTATATTTCCTGTTATAATTTCCTCTGAGATAAACTTCCATCCCATCCTTCTGGAAAACTGATCAAGCTCAAGAAGTAAACAACTCAAAGCCTTCAGGAAGTTCCTAAAACTGAGCAGATTCACTAGGCCCCTTCCTCCTTGGGCTTACATAAGCAGTAAAAACTGCAGAGAGACACTCTCAGACAAGCTGAGCTGCCTAGCAGAGGCTAAGATCTTCTGAGCNACCTGAAANAAACAGTCTCCAAACTGTTGAGCTGTCTACAGCTGTCTGTGTGCTCTGCCATGTGCCCCAAGTATCTTTGCTGAGTGTGACCCAGGCTTGGGTTTTGGTGATAGAGTTGTCTTTGAGTCCCTTCTGCTGCTGTAAGTAACCCCAATAAACTCATTGATTTATCAAGTTGGACCCTGGTGCACCCATACTTTGGTCTGTCATCTGTTTCCTGTCTGGGGTAAATTTACCATGTCCCCAGGAATAGTGTCACACAATACCATAGCTTATGAAGTGCATGCCAGCATGGCCCTACTACTAACTCTAGTACCAGGTTCATGGTAGGCACCATACAGATGCAGAATGGTGGTTGATGGGAAAAGAGAACTTCTTAGGTCATACAGCCAGGGGGGCACAAGGGAGCTGGCTTGAAGCACCTAGGAGCACAAGACACTGGGCTCTGTAATGTGGGTAGAGGCAAGGTCTCTTCAACAGAAGCAGGAGATTGGTTGCTGGCCTTGGGGTCCCTCCTGATAGACAGCAGACTCATCTCCAAAGGCAAAGTGTCAGAGGGACTCTGATTGACCCATCTTGAGACCCATGACCCTCTGGAGATCTTTGCTGATCAGATACTTTGGTCTATCACCTCTGAGGCTTCTGCCAGCTCCTCAAAACCTGACAGGGTGTGGTGAGCTGTGCCCAAGATGCAGCTCCTGATTTACTAAAAGAGATATACACACCACACAGGATGCACATATATGATACATGCACACAGCATGCACATATACATACACACACACTCTTGCTTCACTGGAAGGGAAGGTACTGAGCTTACACTTCCATACCATACAGCATGTACACATAATATGCATATTCTTGCACACAGCATACACACTCTGATATAGAGCTCCTGTCTTTACCAAATTAAGATGTACCAAGCATTTGCACACCACACACCCATCCACATACACAGGACACATGCCACAGATGTNCACATACAACAGATATGAACACTCAGCATGAATGCATGAAATACATGCACAGAAAACACACATGGGGTAGTGACCATTTCATTACAAGAGAAGAGGGAGGGCTAGAGAGTAGGCTCAGCCATTGAGAGCATGTTCAGCTCTTGCAGAGGTCCTGGGTTCAGTTCCCCTCACCTACATACCAAGTGGCTCACAACTGCCTGTAACTCCAGTTCCAGAGGATCTGATTCCTCTGACCTTTGAGGGCACCTGCACACACATCATGCATATAAACTCACACAGGCACACACACACACAATTGAACAAATGAGGGATGAAATCAAAACATCTTTGCTGGACATAGAGGTTGCATGCCTTTAATTTCAGCACTCAGAAGGCAGAGGCAGGTGGATATCTGCATTTGAGGACAGTCTGGTCTACAGAGTGAGTTCCAGGTCAGCCAGGGCTACATAATGAGACTCTGTCTCAGAAAGAAAAAAGTAGAAGAAAAGAAAGAAGACAAACACTGAGCACATGTCACAGGCACACACCACACACATGCACATGCACAACACACAAAGAAACCTATCTTTGACTAAACAGAAAGAACTGGAAGCTATGCGACTGTCTGCCAGGGACTTGTTAGGAAATCACGTTGTATCACTAAGAAGAATGAGATAGCTGTACAGAGACCAAGAAATATCTCAAAGTACACCGTCACCTCAGAGAAACCCGAGATGGTATAATGGTACACTGTGGGCCCATTCATTTTTTAAACAATAATTATATATGTATATGTATGTGCATTTTTAAAAGGTTAGGACAAAAACACAGATCTTTGATAAAAAAGAAAGTCTTCATGCAGGGAGGAGGGATGGTGTGGGGGAGGCAGCCTCCGGCAGACTGCAGACTCGCCTTCTCTCTCCCTCAGCTCAGAGAAGCGCACCAGGAGCCAAGTACTGTTTCCCAACCTGATACAAGTCCAAAGGCAGGGAGGCCAGGGTGTCATCTGCTTCTTGCTGGGTTCTCAGCCTCCTTTGGGGTTCTCATGAGGCTCCCCATTTTCTGCCCTATCTCCTCTCCTGCCCCTCTCCCGAACCCCACATTGCCTTCTCCTTTCAGCCTCAGGAACTTGTTCCCACTATGTGGTGCCTCCAAGTTTTTCCTGCAGAGACCAGACAGGCCAACACTTTGCCAGCTTGTGAGATCAATGTCATAAGTCAGGACTGTGGCTTCCATCCTGTATTGTGGTGATATTTATTTGTGCTCTAACAAATAAAACTTATCTGGGGATCAGAGGACAGAGTCAGCCTTAGATTAGACTTAGAGGACAGACAGTGATGGCACACACACCTTTAATCCTATCACTCAGGAGGCAGAGAGCTGTCTGGATCTCTGTGAGTTCAAGGCCACACTGGGAACAGAGGCAGGCATGGTGCCACACACCTTTAATCCCAACACTTGAGATCTCATGTCTTTGCTTGGGAAGGACACATGCCTTTAATCCCAGGAAGTGACAACAGGAAGCAAAAAGGTATAGACGGCATAAGGACCAGGAACTAGAGGCTTTTAAGCAGTTCAACTGAGATCCATTCAGTGAGGACTCAGAGGCTTTCAGTCTGAGGATTCATAGAAACAAGATCAGCTGAGGAGTTGGCAAGGTGAGGTTGGCTGCGGCTTGTTCTGCTTCTCTGATCTTTCAGAATTTACCCCAATATCTGGGTGAAATCTAAGTTTTTTATTAATAAGACCATTTAGCAATTCGTGTTACACTGCATGGCCTGAGAACATTTGTCTCCACCTTGATTCCTTGGCACAGAGAGGAAAGACTCTACAGCTACCTACAGACAGTTCAGCCCCAGGGGGAGAAAGCCTTGTCCATGTGTGGCAAGCTCTAAGTACAGTCGGATCGGGGATGGACTGCAGAAAATGCATGGGGAGCCAGAACCTCAGGATGCAGCAGCATTAACCTTCAGCACAAGTCAGAGTTGTGGGATGCAGTGGTGGCCCCCACACTGGACAGACACAAGGGTGGGGCTAGAGGGTGGAGAAGGGAACTGCCCAGGACATGGGGCCAAACCTGACAAAGCCCTGAAGAGATTCTTTCAAAACAGCCCAGACACCACTATTTCTGTGCTATGTCCTGGCCTGNTCCTCCAGCTCTGGCTCTTTCTNATGCTCAGGCCACATAGCCTTCAGAGTCTCCCTTCCCAAACCCCCTCCTTCTGACCNTCTCAGCTGAGGTGCCAGCTCCCACAGGCTGCCCAGGCTAGCCCACTCCTGTTTCCACCCCACACTCACACAGGACTCTGGAGAGCTTCACTGCATTCTGCTGCTTGCTGCTCGCAGTTTCTTCCCATCCAGGCATTCGGTGATTGGTCGTCTCCCTGCCTAGGCTGCCAGCTCTCAGATGGTGAGACACATACCCACCATTGTCACCTCTGTATGTTGTGGCCCCAGGACAGGAGCATCNTGTGGGAGATGCTTTGTCACTGTGACCACAGCAGCTCACCTCACCAGGCACCACAAAGCAAGCACCAGGCTGAAGGCCTGCACGTGCTCTGCTCCTCCCACTGTGTGACCGTCAGCGCTCACTCCATTCCCTCACTCCATTCCCTCACCCCATTCCGATCAAAGAGGAAGGTGGGAGAGTGACATTGGGGTGATGCAGCAGGCCCCCCTAAACCACAGGGGATACATCCCAGAATACCCTCCCAAACTTGCAGTGGGTGNCTGAAGCCACGAGCAATATCTACTTTATAATTGCTGCCTTTTCACCTTAGCTACACACTTTACACTGTGGTTATAACTTTTGTATTTGCAGTGTCGCAGCAAAGATGACCTATATTTCTTTTTCCTTTCTTAGAATTCCAGAGTTGGAAGGTTTGTTTGTCCTTAGATCTTAGCAGCTTTGGTGTGTGACATTTTTCTTCATTAAGAAACTCACCTTATCAGTTGAAGAGACTTCATTATGGCTCTTTTTGGCACATCTGAATGGCCAATGCCACTCCTCTTGTTCTTTGGGGACATCAGTAACTATAGAAAGAGTCACTTGACGACAAGTGCTGGCATACTGTGACAGACAGCCTGATCTCCAAGGTGATACTGAGAGACTACTGGGAGGGTAGTGCGTACCCTGGACATGGGTGGGTCACATCCTGACCAGGACAGGGTGATACAAGATCTCATCTCATTTAAAATTTATAAATGAGCCACTTCTGTAATTTTCCATTTAATATTTTCAGGCCCCAGTTGACCAAAGGGAACTGAGATCATGAAAAGTGAAGCTATCAGTAAAAGGAGGACTAGCACATTTGCCAAGTGCTTGGGCTGGTATCAGAACTCAGGACAAGTCACATCAGTGACAATTCAAGTCCAAGTCAAACGAGGCACAGGACAGGACTAGATTAGGGATGGAANCACCTCAAGGTGGCCCTTCTGCTTGGTCCATGAGCTTCTCCAGGTGAGGAGTGTGAGGAGCCTGTGGGACGTACATTCAGCCAGCAAGCAAGGAGGCTGACGTGGGGCCTGNCAGCTTGCAGAAGATGACCTTCCTTCTAGNAGTGGGATTAAATCCATCAAAAGGATTTAGGACAGAATTCAGGTGTGTGTTCATCAGAGAGTCTGAAAGGGGTACGTCAAGGATGCAGTGGGGGCAGGTGCAGTCATATGTAGAGTCTGGTTCCTCAGCTTCTCAGTAGCCCAACCTGGAACCCCAAATATCCACTGTGGTACTTGTCTTCTTCTGAGATTCAAGCCCGTCTCTCCTGTCCTCCCACCTGAGCCAGAGAGGCATGCACCAGGAAAAGAATCAGGAGGATGGACNCCTGTCACTGTCCACTACCCAGCATCCTTCCCCATCCACCTCTCGGCTTATGGTTCATATGGAGCTGACCCTGCTGTATCTAATGGTAGCGCCTCTCCCAGACCCGGGAGGCCAGATGCTTCATCCTCTTGGTCCAGGATGAAGTACATGGGCTGGTGGCATTTCCTGTGCTCTGGAGTTGCCGATGGCCAGCTCATCTATGATCTAGGAGCTGAGCAGAGGAACATAGGGGTCCATGAAACTGCACAAGATCCAGGATAGTGTGGAGTGGCCATGTTCACAGGTGACACTGAGATGCAACAGATACTAGGGACAAACTCTGAAGCTTCATGTCAGCTTTTGCTATGTAAGAGATGAGCCCCAAAGCACACTGACTTGTGTGATCACCATTTATTTAGCTCAGGATTCTGGCATCAGCTCCCAAAGGGATCTTTTGGTCCATTGTTCCTGGCTGGCTTTGTCTGAGCACATTCACTCTTCTGAAGCTGGACATCTATTATACAGGACTGTCCCCCAAGCCCAACTGCCTCCATCTTCAGGAATCTGGCCGCTCCCCTTGGAAAGGATCATCACAGTTGAGCATGACCTTCCCTCTTGAAAGGAGGGCGTGAGGAGACTCATGAGTTCCTCACCTGAGGATCCAACCACCCCTCCTAGCCAGTGGTATGTAATTCTGCCCTAATTGCACATGGCCTTGGGGTCTCTGGGAGACGTTAGAGGATATAGGTGGAGAATGTAGAGAACCTCAGAGTCGGCTCAAGACACCCTAAGACCAAGTTCTCAGCACAAAGGAGATTTATTTGCCCTAGAGGGGGAGGGCAGGGAATAAGAGACAAAGACAGGAGATAGAGGACAAAGGAGAAGGGGACAAAGGACTGCCTCTGGATAGAGAGGAGACAGATGTGGCCCACAGGCCAATGGCAGTTTATAAAGGTAAAGGGGGAAATGCTGTGTTAGAATAAGGTGTTTAATTTTAATTGGGCATGTTAATTAGGTGAGCCAAAGTGGGCTTCTGATAGCTGGACCTTGGTAGTCAGCCTCAGGAGGCGGAAGTGGCCAAATAAGGGAATAGAACTTAGTGGCTTGCTTTAGAAACTTAATCTAATCGTTTTGGGTTTTTTTTTTTTTTTTTTTTTTTAGCAAGGCAGAAGGAGTAGGAAGAAGGGCAAGGCCTGCCAGAGCCATGTTTGCCGTGTTCCAGCCGGCCAGAGTCCCTTCAGGGCAGGATTAAGCAAGTGGGTACCATCTACACAGGGAATCATCATCTCCACTGGGTGTAGACCGTCAGTGTTTAAGGTCACTTGTGCTCTTTGCCTATGACCCCTCATCATTGCTCTGTCCATAAGCCTAATAAACCCCTTGGTTTCTCAGAGTGAACCTTGGTGGAATCACATCTTGGTTTGTCTTTGGGACTGTAGGAGGAGGGGCAGGTATCTCCCCAAGAGAAGGATTTTTAGCAACACTGTTGGAAACAGGGCTTGGGGTGGACTCAGCCAGCAGTCTGTACCACATACATACTACGGCAGGCCAGCCAGGGCTGGTTCTCACAGCATGAGGACGGATCAACCTCTGGAAGCCGAAGCTAGAAGCCAGCACATTCTACCAGCCAGAAAAGGTCTCAGCCAGCCTAGTGCCAGGGGCTGGGGAGGGGACCAGCGCTTAGCCCTTTGTGGGAGATGCTGCATCACATAGCCACGATGTGAGGCTTGGAGAGGGGAGCCGGCATAGATATTTTGGGTACAGATGTGTGAAACAGGGTAAATTGTAGCTATGTTTGAAGCAGCTCACCATAGATTCTCCATCATCACTGATGGACATCAAGGGTTTGATAAGGAAATTCTATCAGAACTTCAGCAAGCCATTTCCAGTTACATCCGAACCTCATTGACCAGACCCAGTTAGGTTGCTCTGCGAGACCTGTCAAGGGCTCTTCCGGAGGGAACATGAAAGAAGCCCTTCCTTCAGAGATGCTGGGACTCATCTGCCAGCTCACTACCCTAAATAACCGAAGACCCCCTGCAGCTGACAAGCAAAAGCAGGATAAAGTATGACAAGTGTGTCTTTAAAAGCAGAAAATTGAGCCTGGGTGGTAGCACATGCCTTTAATGCCAGCACTTGGAAGGCAGAGGCAGGCAGATCTCTGCATTTGAGGCAAGTCTGGTCTATAGAGCGAGTTCCAAGACAGCCTGAGCTACATAGAGAAACCCTATCTTGAAAAACCTATAAAATAAATGCAGAGAATTGGCTTTAAAAATGGAGGTAAGGGGCATAGCCAGAGAGGCAAGTGTTTGGGGCTTGGAAGGGAGGGAGCTCAGGTCCTGACAGCCCGGTCAGGGTGAGAATAGGGGCCCTGACCTTGCAATGGGGCAAAATGGAGCCACTCCTGGTTAGAGACTTGGGGAATGGAAGAGAAGGGCACTCTATGTTAGAGACAGCCCATGCTGAATGTGAAAGCTGTTCTCTGGCCCATAATGTTCAGTAGCTAATGTGTTTCTGATATCCAGCCTAGGACACCAAACAGACAGACCTGTGGAAAGTTGGACCATGGTCTCCACAGCCAGTGTGAGAGTCCACCAAGGTGCCTATGATGGCCAGCCCACATGTCCAGGACATGGTTAACAGTGGGCAGCTTCTGTAACATTGACTTGCTTGCAATTTAGGACTAACCAGTGGTGCCAACTGAGCATGCCTCTGTGTCACACAGGATCCCACATCTCAATAGACGCTCACAGGATTGTCAGAGCAGATTCAGAACACCCCGTTATGGCTTAGTGACACAGCAGGAACTCTTTTTTGTTTTGTTTTTCAAAACAGGGACCTGGCTGTCCTGGAACTCACTCTGTAGCCCAGGCTGGCCTCGAACTCAGAGATCCATCCACCTGCCTCTGCCTTCTGAGTACTGGGATTAATGGTGTGCAGTGCCAATGCCCGGCTAGAAACTCTTAATGAGGAACGAAAGAGAAATTAAAGTGATTCAATGTAAGAGAAAAACTTGCTGTAAAGTCCCAATTCATGGCCATCCCCATTGCAGTAATTATCAGGGGCATGAGGGATACCTACTCCCACCATGCCCATTCAGCACAGTTCTAAAGGTCTTGGCTTGTGCAGTAAGACATGAAAAGGAAATCCAGTTTGTGAATACTGGAAAAGAAGAAACAAAGGCATTCCCCACACCATGTGATGAGACCTGACATTGAGAGTTATAGAATTATAAACAACTTAGTACAATTAATTCAAGAGTTGGCAAGTTGTAGGACAGGGGATCAGAGCACAAAGAGAGATTGTGTGTCTATGCCACAGCAGCAATCAGAATTTTTAATTTTAAAAAGATGCCAGAAAATACAACAATGCATGTATAGGATTAGGGCGAAATCTAGTAAAGTTATGCATAATCTTTGCACAGAAAATTATAAGACCTTTTTGAAAAACATAAAAGAAGGCCAGAGCAAATTAGCCAGATATACCACGTTCACGGGTGAGAAGAATTGACGTAATAAAACTGACAATTCTCTCAAATTGATCTATAAATTTAGTTTAATCTCAACTAAATCCCAACAGAGAATTTTAGAGAACATGACAAGATAATTCTAAAATTTATGTGGATGAGTAGAAGAGCTAGGAGGTTTCTGAGCTCCTGAATGAAAAGGTGGGGGCTCATCCTGACAGCTCTTAGGGTCCCTGTAAACATCAGAAACTGAAAGAGTGAGGTGTGGGCACAGGAAGAAAGTCACACCAAAGGGCCAGAGCAGGGCAGGGAGGGATCCAGGCTCAGACTAAACCGGTTCTTAGCAAGTGTGACAGAAAACTGGAATGTCTCTCTGTTGAGAAAGGGTCTTACTATGTAGCCTTAGCTGGCCAGGAACTCGCCACGTAGACTAAACTAGCCACAGANTTGCAGAAATTCACCTGCCTCTGCTTGGATTAAAGGCATGAGCTACCTACCATGCCTGGCAAAAGTGGNACTTTTAGAAACGAAAAATCTACCTATTGGTACCACTCTTTTTGGACAACATAAAAAATAATAAAAATAAAATACTTAGTCCAAAGCATAAAGCACCTTAAAATTCTGGCACATTGCAGAATTAGACAATAAAGAAAGAGCATGGGCTTATGGGAAACATCTATGTGATTCAGGTGGGAACGACTCATTGACAAAGCTAGAAATCACAGAATACAGAGGAAAGTACTGAACACACTGAAAGTGTTAAGACATAAGACTCAGTAAGACAAACAACACGGATCAAAATGAACACATGGGGAAGCTGTCAGAGACACATTTACCCCACAAAGAATGTTATTGAGAATCTGGGAAGAGCAAGAGTCAGAGGGTCATGCTAAGGGTTCCAACAAAAATGAGCAGAAGACATGGGGGAGGGGGAGTCCAGGAGGAACAGGGCAGTGTCCTGTCATGTGGGAAAAGACTCCTAGCCCAAAGGAACCTAAAGACATAGCCAGAGCTTTCACCAACATTGTTGTGTTGTTAGAGCAGTGTGTGTGTGTGTGTGTGTGTGTGTGTGTGTGTGTGTGTGTGTGTGTGTATTCGTGCCTGTGTGTATTTGTTTTATTTGTTTGTTTGAGGCAGGGTCACACTGTATAGTCCAAGCTGGCCTTGAACCTATGATCCTCCTGCTCCAGCCTTTCTTGATGCACACTTATTGAGTGCCTACCTTACACAGTTGTCTGCCACTTACAACACTGGATGGTTCTTATACTGTAGGTATGTACATAAGTAGAGGGATTTCTCTACTTCATGACCCAGAGACTCCATTCCTAACCCATATATGACAAGAATGCCTACAACCACCAACAGCTTTTATAGAGAAAAATGAGAAGAAACCTAACTGCTCAGCTCAGTGAGACAAGGGACACAAATTGTCTATTTATCCAATGAAATATTATGCAACACACTAAATGAACAAATCATAGACAAATCTAAAAGTCGTGTTGAGCAACAAAAATAAGCAGGTTGCAGAATTTTGCGAATGACACCCCATCGCCCAAGGGATTGTAGAGCATGTGAGGCAGCACTACCTTCCTTGGCCACCAAAAGCAGTTGTAGTAAAATAATGAAGGTCTGCAGAGACATGAAAAACCCCAAGCTTACTCTGACAGCTTTGCTGAAGGAGGTGTGGGATGGGACAGGGATGAGGAACTTGGGGATAACACCCTGAGGGCAGCACCCTGGAGATAGCACATTGAAGACAGTGTCCTCGAGGACAGCGCTCTAAGGACATCATCCTAAGGATAGCATCCTGTAGACAGCGCCTTGACATAGCATCCTGGGAACACAACCCTGGGCATAACTCCTTAGCACCCTAATACAGCACCCTGATACAGAATCCTGATACAGCACCCTAACTCAGCACCCTGACACAGACTTCTGGCAGAAGGCATGCCTCTGCTTTCACTTTGCTTGGTGTCAAAGACCTCTCCCATCCCTGTCCACGCTTCCCTCCAATAGGTCTGGCCTGTGTGTTTCAGTCCTGTGACTAGAGCAGTGCTGGACAAGATCCAGTAAGGAACTTGGAGTCAGATGGGGTACTAAGGACCCCTTCTTCCCTGGGTTGGAGCAGCTTGCTGCCCGTGGACATCAAGGAAGTGTGGCCTGACCAAGGATGAAGGCAATAAAGGGAAGGAGAGGCCTGACTGGCCTGGCTCCACACTGGCCAGACCAGCCATCTCTACCACTCATTCCAGGGGCTATTGCTAACACGAAGCCCATGTCTTTTCTCAGAGCCAGAGGAGTCCTGGCTGAGCAGGTGATCACAATGGTGAGGAATCAGCCTTGAGCCATACAGCCAAACACTGACAATTCACACTATCATCTACCCTACGTAGACAGTGAACAGTGAAGCCACTCACAAAGGAGTAACCTCCTCCTGACCCAAGTCTCTTGAGACTTTTCCTCCAGGCTCTGCCTGCACCCATTCTAAACATGTTCCTCCCAACTCTACCTCTCCCTTGTCTTCCCCCAATGGGTAGCTCAGAAGCAAGTCCCTAGACACAAGCCTTTACCCAGATCTTCCCACTGTCCAGGCCAGACCCTCCAGGCTCAGAGGCAGAGCCCCACCTCAAATGTGGGGTGAAGTGAGTGATGGAGGCAGTGCCTAGACACCTCACTCCATGCAGGAGGCCTGGACCACCCTACAGGATGGCAGCTGGAGTCTAGGCTGCCCTATCTTTTCGGGGACCCCTCCCTGGTCTCCACACGCTGGACCAGCAGTATGGCTGCTGTTGGCAGATTAGTCTTCCTAATGGACCGATGTCCTTGGAGAACCGGGAGCAGGATGTGCTTAATAAAGTCATTATTCTGCCACCCAGCTGCGCAGGACGTGAGGATGAGAGAGGGAAGTGGGAGCTGGCACTGGGAGGTCTCCAGAGCAGGGACAGACAACTGAGCCAGTTAATTACCAAGCCACAGACTCTGTAAACCTGCATACAAGCAGGTCGCAGCTGGAGGGGGCTCTTCAGAGCCCAGCCGCACTCCATAAAGCTGGTGCAAAAAAATGTAGCCTGGAGCACCCCGCCCCTGAATTATCTCACTCTCTGCATGGTTGGTTTCTGCCCTGACTCCAAGCCTAAAGAAAAATGTGTGTGTGTGGAGGGGGGGTCCAACCCCAGAACTACACCACCTCCCTCCTTCTCCTCCCAGCTGGCAGACTCAGCTCTGTGAAGAAAAGCCCCAGATAACTACTACATAAAAATAAGAGGCAAAGCCTGTTCTAAAATGCAGCTGAGTCAGGATCTCCAAAAATTCTCTCCTTCACAGAAGCACGGAGCACCCTGGCAAAGATTGTCAGAATCAACATTTCAGAACTCAGAAAATTAACCAAAGGCTGGCAGCCCTCAGTGGGCGGAGTGGCACTTCAAAAAAAAAAAACAAAACAAAAAACAAAAAACAGCTGACTCCCAAAGAGCTCACAACTTGGTGGCATTTTAATCTGTCCCGTCCCAGCCCCCAGCCCCCATAACTCCAATAGACCTCAAAATCCAACAGCCTGCAAGCACNGGGAAGCTAATAGCCTAGGCAGCCAGTAGAGAAGTAGGGAATGACCTGCCTGGTGCTGCCTAACAGGTCCCACTTGCAAAGCTGTCTTTATTTGGACTGACTCACAATTTACCTAGGGCAAACAGCCTGTGTCTTGGAAATATTTGTCCCAGACTTTCAGCAGCAATTGTTGCAGATGTGTGAGGCTGCACAGGACAGTGAGGCCAGCAACAGGTTCACAGAGAGCACAGGAAAGCTGGGAGTGAGAAGCCCACAGGGGGAGGGACCCTGAACCCACCTGATGCTGGTAGTCTAGAAGACACTGTAGGAGGAGGGAGTGCAGGGGTGAGGGGCTGTGTCTGTATGCCAGGGCCAGGATGTGTTCATGGTGCTTGGGAGAAGGCCTTTGAGGCTGAGGAAAGGCAGAGTTGCAAGCTGCCTGGCCACATGCTGAAGGTGTGTCTTGCACTGAGTCTCCTCTGCAAGGTGTGGGAGACATATTGGCTCCAGAAATTTGGGAGATCTCTGCCAACATTTGAGCTGACCCAACCAAAAAACGACAAGCCACAGAGGACACATTTGCATTGAACATTTATTGAATTCAAAAGATCAGAGGGTGGTCATGTCTCAACAATGCTGTCAACTTCAAATTACAGAAGGGAATCCTGGTCTGAGGAAGGCATGCAGGGCAGAGGTTGGTCACAGTCTCCAATGCTCAGCCATACCTGCTTTCATTCATCTCTGAATGTATACATCCTGCTGCTTATCTCAGGCTTAAAATTTTATTTTGTTTTATGTTTATGAGTAGTGCCTGCTTGTATGTATGTGCACCATGTACATGCAGTGCCCAGGGAGGCCAGAAGAGGGCATCTGATCACCTGGAACTGGAGTTATCAACGATTTTGAGCCACCATGTGGGTGCTGGAAACTGAACCAGAGTCCTCTACAGGAGCAGCAAGTTTTCTTAGCCATCTCTGAAGCCCCTGTTTTCAGGTTTTGACACTGTCTCTTGACCCATTACAGCAAGAAGTATGACAACTTTCCAGCCCAGACATGAGAGCATATGCCACGAGAGCTTGCCACAAGAGCTGTCTCATGAAAAGGAGGTTCATCCACAACTCAGTTTGCCAAACATGCACCAGCTCTGCACTGGACACAGCCTGCTTCCCAAGAAGCCAGTGAGAGCAGTGACACTAATGTCAATGAGGTTTGAAAATAATCACCATTTATCCAACAGCAAAATCACACACACACACACACACACACACACACACACACACACACACACAC
>LZPO01108069.1:26260-73048 GCA_001675575.1 Neotoma lepida | reverse complement strand
CAGGCTGTCAGGACAGACTAGCTGGGAATGGAGGAACACTGATTGTGATTTATAGAATGCCATCAGAGTCCAGAAAGGAATGGAATGAGACAGAGGCAGGCAGGGTGCTTCAGAGCCCATGGGAACCAGTGTGGCCTGGAACTTCTGCTCCCTGGCCTTGTGCAGTGGGTGAACAACACAGCACAATAATCAGACATGGGTTCTAGGTATTAAGATGCTCCCACGGAGGTGGAGCACCACCACAGACATCGAGAGCTGCCTCCTTCAGCGCAATTGTGCCCAACTCCACACAACACTCTGTCCAGGTGAGAAGGGCAAGACTGGGCACCTGAGCCAAGTCATGCAACAGCAGTGACTGTAAGAACCTTTCAGCCCCGAAACTGAATGAGTGTGCACATGGGCTGTCCCACCCTAGGCTCCTTAGTGCAAGGCCACGCACTTCTGGGTTGCCCTGAACCCTGGGGATGGAATCTGCTTTTTAGGTTAACAGGGCCTCAGGGGTCCGGCCTTATAGATGGGTATGGTCCCAGTGAGGACTGAGCATAGTCCTGTCACACAGGCTACCATGAGGTTCCCTCTCTGACCTTGCCTGAGTTCAGATGAGATGGTACGGTGTTCGTGTTTTCAGCCATAGATGAAGCTGATGTGATACATAGGTCTATTAGGTTTTCGGGTGCATTGCCCTTGCGTGTTCACACCAAGCCCCTAGTCTGGAGGGCAGAGGTTCCAAGGTGCCTGCTGCCACCTATGAAGTACTGCCCTGAGGATGTGATAAGCTCCTTATTTCTATGGCTACCTCTTGGATCCTTACCCCAATAGAATAAGACCCAGAGCCACAAGCTTTAGCAAAAATGTTTAATCTCTCCTTAATGTGTGTTTATTTACAAGTACTAAATCTGAAGAACCGTAAAATAGGAAATAGCCGTATATTTACACATCTGATGGCAGAGTGTATCGGCTCTGCCGCTTCCAGAGAAGCAATGGCCAAGGCCTGGTCTACTCAGACCATCCAAATGACCGTTTTTTTTTGGGGGGGGGTAAAGGGAGTGTTCTGTGGCATTAAAGGACAGCTAATCATGGGCTTCACCTTAAAAATATCTTTCTCTCTCTAAATATATCTACTCTAGCTTGTGTAGCACCGATGTGAGCCACCAGATCCAAATGGGGGGAACTGGAGTGAGGGTGGCGGTCGGGCCCCTCTGTACCAACAGAGGTTGCTGGCCTGTGCCTGGGACTCAATGCTGTGCCTCCTGGGGACACACCAAGGCCCTTATCCCTGCTGCCCTGTTTAGCTGTCCAACCATAAGAGGGTGGGGCAGCTGGAGATCACAGGGCTAGCCCAAGGCATGTGGAGGCCCAGGCACCCAGGCTCAGCTTCTAACAGCCCAGGTACTCCTGAGTCTGGGTTCAAAGGGGAAAACCAGGCAGGAGGTTAGGGCTTTTGGGGACAGAGCCTACGGCAGGACGGCAGTACCAAGAGTGTTAGGGCCAGGCTGGCTAGAATAGTGCTTGGCCACCTCCTTGGGCCTAGGACTACAGAGGGTGTTCTTGAGTATCTACCACTCTGTGCACAGTGGGCTCCAAACCCAAGCTCTATCTAAGCTGGAGTGGAGCCCTTTGCAGGGTGCCACAGAGATGAATGGCTCTTGAACACCAAGGACAAGCAGATGTCAGAGCCCAGTCCAGGAGTGGCAGGGAGGTGGGGCCTGGCCCCTGATGGCTGTGCCGAGATGCCTGGAGAGACCAGCTAGGGCAGCTCGCATGTAAACAGATACGCTAAAGTGCTTGCGAACAGATGCCCTAGGGAGGCTGCTCCAGGCTACCTCACCACCCACCTGTGACACCCACATGGGTGAGGTGGCCTGGTAGGGTCGAGTGAGGTTGGCCCATTCTAAGGGAGCCTGGGGGCCTTGGGCAGGGTGGTGGGGCTGGATAGTGAAGGCATTGAGCCTAGAAGCTGTGCGTGTCCAGGCAGAGCTGGAAGAACTGGGGGCTTCTATCTGAAGCCCACATCCAGGGAAGACTTTAGGGGAAACTGAGGCTCCCACCCAGGCACAGCCCAGAGGCATCAGAAGGAAGAGAGGGGTATATCCATGGGTAAAACCCCAGGCAACAGGGCCTAAGAAACAGCTATATCCTAGACTTGGCTCTGAGCCCAGTATCAGCCCAATGAGTGAGCCACACAGACACCTGACCAGAGCTCAAGGCCTAGGGTGCCCAGGCCCCTTGCCAACCATGGAGAAGGAGCTCCCTGAGTCCTTGCACTTGCCCCATAGCAACCTAAAGGCGCAGCTCCAATCTGACCTCCACCCTGTCCCATCTGGCTCCCCAGCTTGGAATGTAAGGGACCACAAGGCTAGCAGCCCATGGACGTGGGGTATGCTGTCCCCAGCACTGAGGCTGGGCCTGGTCACAGTTAGCTGTCCCTTAAAATCCATTATAATCTTTAGTACCATCGAAAAAGTGAACTTGAAAAGGGGATAGGCCGCTCGCTTGCTTTTCCAATGACTAATTAATTTAAAAAACATAAAAAAAAGGGTCTAATCACCTCTAATATTCAACACTTGCAGTTCGAAAAGATCAACTCAGACTAAACGCTAGCACAGTCATGCAGGTCCACGGCCTCTGTACCCAAAGGTGGGGCACCCGGTAGCTTGGGCAGCGGCTTCTTCCGTCTGTGGGAAGCAGAGGCCACATCAGATGGCAGCTCCAGGACCCTTGGCTTTGCTCTCTTCCACCTGGGTTCCTCCTGAATTGCCTTCCTGTGTCTCCTCCCTCAAGGAACTGTACAGCACCCCACTGGGGCCAGGGCCATATATATATATATATACACATACATATATATATATATGTACAGGGTTCATTAAAAATGTGTTCTGTTGCTCGTTGTGGGCAAAGGTGGACACAGCTGACCTCCGGTCCCTTGNGTCTCTGTCCACGGCCAGCAGGGTGGCAGAAGTGCCCTGCCCCTACCCCCCAGGGCAGAATGCAGGAGGATTTCTTGTTCCCTTAAAAAGCAGTACCCAGATGTCCCACTGTGGGGGGGTGGGGCCAGGACACTGCTGAGATGCCAAACTGGAAGCCACTGGGGAGTGTCAGGGGCAGGGAGGACAGAGGGTGGTGGGATGGTGGTCTGCTATCCTCCAGAGCTCCATGGTGGGCTGAGCCAGGAGCAGGAGGAGGGGAATAAATAATGGGAACATGNACTCTGACTGGAGCCCCAAGCCTGGAGGCTCCCAGAGGCACAGCCCTGAGGACAAAGAGGGGTTCGCCTAGCCGTTGTCCGTATGTCACTCGGGAGTAGGGTCTGCAGCCCCTCCATAGGAGGGGAGTAGGGCCTCTCCCCAGCAGAAGGATGTGGCACTCCAGCCTTGGCCGCGCAGAGCACGCGGTGAATCTGAGGGTGGTGGCAAGCACGGGGTGCTGGAGTAGAGGCTGGTGGGACAGCCCCAGGCTGTGGCTCATTTTGCCCAGCCCTGGGTATCTCACCTCTCCCTCAGACTCTGCCTGCTGGTAGCAGCTGGAGAAGCCAGGAACTGCAAACTGGTCCAGCTCCTTGTCCTGGTGCTCTCCTTCTGGAGGGCTTAGCCTTCTATCTTGGCCCCTCAGAGGCCACCTCTCTCCCAGGAAGGCCACCAGAAGCTCTTGCCAAGCAGCAAATATCCCTGGGCAGGACCAACCATGCTTTGCAATCCTTGCCCCAGGGCAGCAAGCCCTAGGCACAGAGGTGGCTCAGCAGGAACCCTCACATCCACAGCGATAAAAATCAGCCCTGCATGGCAGGGAGAGGAAGGCGAGGGCCAGGACCCAACTGCAGCCCCCACACCTGGCACTCGGTACAGGTGAGCCAAGGGCTGTCTCCTGGGTCCCCCTTGCTGCCCTCCTGCTCTGCCTCCTGCTGGGTGGTCACTTCCAGGGCTCAGCTGCTCAGGGCCATTGTGTCCACCACCTGCTCCAGCTTGCTCCGAAGCCGCTGCCTTCGCGCCTGCTCATCTTTTTCCAGCGCTACCAGAATCTGGGGTAGAGCTGGCTACCCACAGACATGGGCTGAAAGCTCTCAAGGAAGCCTGCATGGGCACTGCAAGTGACATTGCTATGCCTAGTGGGGGATTTTGGGAGCAGTCAAGACCTGACTACCAGTTCCTAGCTGTGAAAACAGTTCTGATCCAGAGTCCTACAGCACTCCAGGGACCCCCCAAGATCATCATCACTTCTACCCTCATTTCCTATACCAAAAGGCTCTGGGCCCTGGCTGTGCCCCGCCCCCCCATCTTGGGCTTCTGTGTGCCTTCTATAGCAGCACTGGACTCCCTGCCACCTGTTGTGACATGGTCACTGCCCTCTCCTGTTGTGGGTTTCCTAAGCTCTTAGGTTGTCTTGAGGGTCACATCTCTACCTACAGTTATCTATGTGGGANCCCAGGCTCAGTGTCCCATCCTATGCCCTCAATCACTACAGCCTGTGGCTTCCACCTCCAGACAGGCTGCCAGGCTATCCACCTCACTGGCTTAGCCCAGCCAGGAGACCACAACCTCCCTGCCTCTAGACCTAGAACAATCCATCTGTCTCAGGGACATAGCCAAGTTCAAAGCCTCCACACTCAGGCCACCCTGGCCTGTGTACATCTCGTCTGTCCCCAGGTGGGCCCTAGCTCAGCCATGTGGACTCTAGGGATCTTAGCCAGACAGGCCACTCTGCCTCAGTGCCTTAGCACTGTCTACACATGCTCAGTCCCTGGCTATTTTCACCCATATGCTCCAGCCCAGAGTCACCCCAGAGATGAGCCAGGGGCCTGTTCCTTGGCAAAGGACAAGGAGCTTCATGGCAGTTCCACTCCACATCAGAAGATGCTGACAGCTTGTGCCTAGCCCCAGAGATATCACCCAGCCCAGTAAACTCTGTTATAGGCCCATAGCTATCCACCGTGCCCCAGAGACCATTCTGTGTGCCCAAAATCTCTGCTTTCCTTATTGCCCCCGAAATAGCTGGGTGATCAGGTGCAGAAGCAAAAGCAAGTATTGGGCCAGGTCTGAAATGCATGTGGGGCAAGGGGGGGGGCACACCTCATCCTTGTACTTGGCGATGTAGGAGTAAATCTCATGCAGAGCACTCATGCTGTTGAATTGGCTAAGATGCAGCCGGGACTGCTCTGCCAGGTAGGCGCTCATGTCTTGGTCACTGATGGCGGGCATCTTGGCAATATCAGCATAGTACCTGACAGTAGGTGGCAGGGTCAACATGAGTGAGGTTATAGGGCCTATCCACCCACCAACCTGTGTCTCCTGCTGGCCACCCACCTTTCGACCCAGCTCTTGTAGTTGGGGATGTCCTTAGCGTAGAGCAACTTGTTGGAGGGTGAGTCTTTGCCCAGCTTGTGCTCTGATGTAGAGCAGGAGTCCATGAAGGTCTGGGCCACCACTGAGAGGCACGCATCCGTTATGCTGTTCTTGTGGATGTCAAACACAAACTGCGGGTTCTTGATCACATTCACCCAGAAGCGCAGGGGCAGGCTGTGGATGAGCAGGCCCAAGACTGCTTAGAAGGGCCCCTTCTGTACTCCACTTTCCTTCTGTATAGCAGCTAGAAGTGTGCCCAACCATGCCGCAGGCCTGGCCCTGTCCTCCAGAGAATGAGCGGATGTCCACATGCTCAGGTGGGGCAGGCCCTGCACCCTACTGGCCAGACAGGACATGTTGCCCACAACCTGGTACCTCCCAGAGCATCATTCCACATGTCCAGCTTATGTACAGGCCATTCCTAATGTTGCACACTGACTTATATCCCGGCTTCTGTGCTTAGGCCCTGTGTTCCGAGGACATATGCCTTAACACCCACCCTCTATGCCCTACAACGCCCCAGACAGCCTTGGCCAAGCACCTAATTATCACACATGCTGTTCAAACAGAAACTAAATGAAACTGAAGACTAAGGTTGTTGGTGACCATAGGTGTGTGCCAAGACTGGTAACTTGGCTGAGGCAGCTGCTCTAGAGTAAATCTAGAAGATTCCATATAGCAGAGTGATCCTGGCCAGAGCTGCCCTACAGCAGTCCCTCCCTTGCTGGGCCCCCTGATAGGCAGCACAAATGGATCTGGGGCTTAGGCTCCCACAGTCCTGGAGGGAGGCAACAGATAAAAGCCAAGAGGAATGGTGAGAGCAGAGAGAAGGGGTACAGGGCTCTGTGCTGAGGCCAGGGCCATCCAGCACACGAGGCCGAGGGACATGAGACTAGGAAAGCTAATGATGGACTAGACTTGGAGGTCAGAGCACAACTCCAGGGATTAAAGAGCTAATGAGGTGTGGGCATGAGGGGTATGCCCCAGTGGGAATGTAGGGTGGGGGTCCTAGAGGAGAAGGAAGGATCTGGTGACACAGTGTCCAACCTTGCCATGGAGGAAAGCCAACTACCAGTCTTCAGTCCAAGTGGCCTTCCTCTAAACTTGTGGGTTACTATGGGGGTGGGAAGACCACACACGGGTGGAGCCTGCTGGGTCAGGGCTGTACATAGCAGAAGCCCACAGCTAGGCTGCAGGTGCTAAGGCTGGTTCACAAGTACAGGTAGTCTATGCTGGGAAAAGGAAGGTCATGGCTGAGCACAACAGTAGTCATGGGAAGCACTGAAGTGAACCCACTGGGGTTTGGGGTGGCCTCAACTCTCACCGGCGGTGTTCAACTTTCAGCTGCAGTACAGAGCTCCACACTTACTGCCATGTGACCTTAGAGTGGCCTTTTAGAGCCATCTCTATCCCCAGAGGCCAGCACTATACATCACTGAGCACAGCCTTGTAATATGAATCCCACTTCCTCTATGCTATCAATTGGCTCTGGCCTACTAAGCTGTTTTTTACATGGCAGTCCCTCACCCAAGAAGTTCTTCTAGGCTAGAGTAGTAGGGTTGTGACAGGATTCAGGGCTGGAAACTGGGAAGGCCCAGGGAGACCCTGGCCCACTCTGCCTTGCCCTGGGCAGCCCCACCCCCGTGGTGCCTGCCCACCACCAGTCGCACCAATTGCTCTTCCAGGTATGGCGCACATCAGAGTCGTGGATCTGGTGCTTGTCGGCCTGCTCGTCCAAGAAGTCAAACATGTACTTGATGGCCAGAGGCAGGGCAGAGCCACGGTGTGCTGTGCTGAAGATGGTCTCAAACAGGTCATCCACGAACTTCTGCAGTGTTCCCTGCAGGGTGAGGCACTGAGCTTCAGAGCTGCCCAGGGCACCAACCTCCTAGGTGACCTGAACAGGTCTGCAGGAACTCTGAATTTGGCCTTGTGTTTTGGGCCTACCCCCATACACCTACCTTGGTGGCCAGCAGCCTTGTCAGATAGATCTCAGAGACCATCTTGCTGCCACGGTCACCCTCACGTTGGTCCAGGTGGTCGTGGTTCTTTACCAGGTGCCACAGCTTTGTGCCACTTTCCAGGTCTGGCGTGATCATGGGTGTTCGTGAGCGTAGGCTGTCGGGGCTGCTGGCTGTACGCAGCATGCTCTCTGCAGGAACAGCCTGTCAGCTGGCAGGGCCATTTCCCTTACCCGTGGCCAGACCCTGCCCTACCCAGCCAGTTTTCCCTCAGAATCTGGGGCACTAAGGCCCCTTCTAGGTATGTTGGGAATGACCACTGTGGCTACATGAGCAGCATGAGGTTGCTTGGTTACAGGCTATGGGGAGAAACACTGCTTCAGATCTGTAGGGAAGGCTAAGAGCCCAGTGATAGGACTAAAGGGGCATGGCTGTAGCCTATCTGTCATTCAACACACTACAGCAGAGCACTAGGAAGAACAGCATCCAATCCAGGTCCACTGCCCTCCCACTACCTGGTTGCAACCCTGCTGGCCCCTCACCGTATCTGCTGAGAGACTTAGTGAAGGTAGAGGAGTTGGAGATATTATAGGCAGATGTCTGCTTGGGTACCAGTGCCACCGATGAGCCATCTGTCACCTGTGGGAAGATGTCAAGGATATGAGTTCCCAGGAAGCCAAGATGTCCTGACCAACATGGGGGACCTAAAGACACCCCTGGTTCTGGCCCTGGAGGCAAGTCATGCCACCACTCTAAGTCTCCATCAGGACGGTTCCAGGGCAGATAATCCCTGGGGCATGGCACAGTCCACACCTGGCTAGGCATGTTCCAGTTTAGGGGAAGGAAAGCCCACACAGTGACCACAGTTGGGTGGCCTGGTTCCTGGATGGTAGGGTCACCTGATAGTGAGCCAGCGTGTTCAGCCTCTTCCAGTCGTTGTCAATTTTGGTGGTAACGTCCTCGTCCTGAAGGATGATGCGTGCCATGCGGCCCTGGCGCCACTCTATGGGAAGTAGGGTATTGGAGGTGGGCCTTCCCTCCTTCCCTCCCTTCTACCCCAGCTCCTCATTCTACTGGCACACAAAATAAAGGAGTGGGGGAAGACATGAAGGCAGGGAGGGGCTTGCTCTGCACTTGGGGAAGAGCCTGGGGTAGAGTAACAAGCTGAGGCCCCTCCACCCACTGATAGCTCCATTCATTGGCTTAGAGGTGGTACAGTCATGGGCTAGCCCTTCATCTGCTGCCTGGATGAGCCTAAGAGGTAGGCCCTGTTTCACAGGTTCCAGGTAAGGCCTTTCAAGCCCCATTTGCCACAGGATCCCAGCACTGTTCCTGCCTCTTTCACCTTCCCCCAATGCAAAGGCCTGTCCCCTGAGCCCTAACTTTCCAGAGAATATCAAATTCATGGCCTGCATCTTTTCCTCCATCACTTTACCCTGGCCTGCAGACCCTAGCTGACCCTGTCACCTCCCTTGCAGCCTTTCTGTTGGATGCCTTCTGGCAGGCAATCCCTACCATCAGGACAGCTGGCACTAGGGGACTAGCCTCTGANCAGAACACACAGGGATACTTGCCCGCCACTCACCCAGGTCCATGTCCCCAGCCTTGGGCCGCTGTGAGTAAGGCACACCCTTGTACACAGCATCCAGTAGCTTCTCCTTGACCTGTGTCACGGTGTCGCAGTTCAGCCCCTTCACAGGAACCTCAGGTGCGTTCTCATTCTCGGGGTTCACACAGTTCAGGGTCTGTGTGTGAGGAGGGTGATATGGCAGCATTAGCCCCACCCCTTGCTTCTGACAGTCCTGCTCACTCAATCCAGTGTCACTNGAAGAGCAGGACCCAGGACTGGGTGCTCACCAGGGTCTTGTAGTCAATCTGCTGCCGAATGAGCTTGTCCTCACTCAGAGAGTAGCGGGCCTCCCCTGTGATGGCGTCAATGGGGCCCTTCTCCATCTGCTGCTTGATGGCACAGTACAGCATGAAGAGCGGTTCCCCAGCACACTCCTGTGTAGATGGCAGGGTGAGGTTAGGCCAGGACCTAGCCAGCCCTTTAAGGGCTATCTAGTTGCTGCCAACAGCTTCATCTCCTCTTAGGAGGCAGCATCGGGTGACGAAATCCAGTGAGCCAACAACTCCAGTGTCCTTGTGACCGTAGGTATGGAAATTCATGATAAGTATGGTGGTACAAGTTAAGGNTAGGTGCATATGGACAACATGATCATGCAAGGAAAAACAAGGCAGCTGGATTCTGGCCTGAAGTCTACTTGGTGGATCCCTGCCCTCACCACACAGCAGGTGTGACCATGATCTGCTGGATNTCTAGGGACCTACCTAGCCACAAGCCCAGCATCACAAAGACCATGCTTTCACCATGATCATCAACATAAACATGCTGACTTCTGAGGCTCCTCACCACCAAGGGGCAAAGGAACCCACAGTCTGGTGTCAAGAAGAAATGGGGGCTGATGAGGGGGAGGCCTCTGTGCACTTGGTGAGGACCTGCACTGTCCCTACCTCCAGCTACCTGTCATCTGGCTCCCCTCACCACAGGTGTGGGACCACACCCAGGNCCCATCCCAGGGCCTTTGCCCCTGTCCCTTTTTCCCCTTTAGGTCCTCCCAGGTCCTGGATTGAGCCACAGCACAGTGTGGGGGAGGTAGCCACTGCTGTGAGGTGAATGAAGGAAAAGTGATCACAGGAAAGGTTTGTACACATCACTCAGCAAGGTGAGAGAAGCAGCTGGCTGGAGCTCAGGCTGATCCTATGGTCCTGAAGGCCCACCCTTGACTGCTGGCATCACTCTTCACAGTGGCCACTGGCTGAGAATGCCCAGGCAGTAGGCTGGCCCAGGTGGGTCCTTGGCAAGCCCACAGTGACTCTGCTCCTGGACCCAGATGCTCTAGACCCTTGTTAGCATCTGAGGTAATTAAAGAGACAGCTGCTAAGGAACGGCCAGGAGCATAGATCATCGGAGACCTTCCGACAACACTCCTGTCTTTGAAATTATGTTTCATTTGCAAACTTGGCTTCATTAAGTCAGCCAGGGAGGAGGAGGGAGGGGGAGCAGGTTGGGACTCAGAGCCATCAAAGCTGCCTCTTTCGGCAAACACTACCTCATAACATTTCCCCAGATTAAATATCTGCCGTGGGGTTCCTAAGCACAGTAAAAGGAGCAGAGGAGGCAGGCAAGGTGCCCAAAGACTTGAATGCAGACCCACCCAACCCTAATGCATTGCCCGGGAAAAGCCAGGGCTCTCAGAGAAAGCTCCAACTCGGCCAGGCAGCTCATCAGACCCAGAAGGCAGCCGTCCCCCTCCCAGCCCAGACCATCACTTTCACCAGGCCTGCCAAGACTGTGAAAGAGCAATCAGAGAGGANAGCCCAGGAAGGAGGCAGGCCCAGAAAAAGCTGTCCTAAGCCCAAGGCCTTCCTTTCTCTGGGCCTTATTTCCCTGTCCCATGACAGGGAGAAGGTAGGGCTTCAGATTCCTCTCAACCCTGCTGAGGTGCAGAGAATGGCCCTTTCATACAGAGAGGAACCAGAGGAAGAGCACAGCTCAGGAAATGAGGCAGAACAGCAGTTTTCCCATCTGCAAGGAAAGTCAAGGCAGATCCCTACCTCATGCCACACATCATCTCTAGCATAGCAGCTGCAAATGATGGAATGCTGGTATTTAAAACAACAACAAAACCAACACAACAGACCTACATATACTAAAGAAAACAACCCTAGAAAGCATACAAATGTTGCTTCAAAGAAGATGAAAGTGGCTGATCAAGTGAGAGATATAACTTGTTGAATAAATGCCAGCCGAAGCGGCTTGCTGGCCATCTACATGCACTCATCTACAGTGATGGAGTCAGCGGCACCCAGGCCAGGAAAGAGTCTTAGAGTCAGCACATTTGATGTTGCAAATGAGCATGCCTGGTCACCTATGGTCACTCTGGAAGCCCATAGCAGCAGACAGCTACACCAAAAGTTGACTGTGTTGGCGAAGAATTCAGATTCCCCTAACACCTCTGCCAGTGTGACAGAGGACAGTGAAACTGACAACATAGTGGTCACACTGTGGAACGTTACGCAGCTGCCAAGAGGGCAAGAACCATGTGCCAGCTTACCTGAAAACATGGGCCTAACTCTAGCTCGAGTGGGGATTGGAGGGAGTGAAGTATGAAGCAAAGCACATGTGTGACAGAGAAGAAAGCCCCGAGGAACAAGGTGCAGTAGCACCAGGACTTACTGTGAAAAGCACTTAGGATGGGTGTGTGGCTGCCTGCAGCTCGGAGGCTGAGGCAGTAGGGTTACTTAAGCCAGAACTGCAGACCAGAGTGACAATGCAGCCAGAACTCAAAACAAAAATATGAACAAAACCTGTTCCTCTACCTGTAGACATTTCTTCAGTTCAGAAACCTGCCTAGGATGACATGCACTGAATATTGATGGCTGTGACCACCAGAGCTGGGGCCCTGTCCCTTTAACCTCACAGGTACTGTTGACAGTGAAGTGACTGGTAGGAAGAACACCTACCTTGCTCATGCATTCTAGTCACCAGTATCTGTGGGGCAGGGGGTGGGCTCAGACCCTCCCCACGTGCAACCTCATGAAGCCTTAGACCAAACCCCATGCATTCTGCTTCCCCTTCTATTCTCCCCAGTACAAACTGAGCTGTGTGTGTGGTATGGTTTTGCAGCCAGAGGCAGAAGTTCTAGTTCTAGGAAGGCACTGGTCATGCTTCTCAGAGTGGCTTATGACCACACATCTGCACTTTTGTAAGTTTTCCACTGCATACTGTGGACTGTAGCCGACCACAAGCAATTGACCNGAAGGAAAGCTGTGCAGGGTCATAAGAGACCATACACACTTATCAACAGACACAGGTCTGCAGCCACATGGGTGGAATTAGCCAGCCATGAAAGAGTGTAGCGGATGCTTCTGCTTAGAGGGTACCCCACGGCAGTCAAATTCAGAGCAGAAATTATAATGGTGGCCGAGTGCAGGGTGGGGAGAGGGACAAGGAGTGGTTCACGAAGACAGATTTCAGTTTTACAAGACAAACGGTGGATGATGGCGGCAAGGGCTGTGCTTTACAGATGTATTAACTCCAGGTACCTGTACACTAGACAGGAGGCTGAGGCACGAAGGGCATGAGTTTGAGGCCAGCCTGGGCTATTTAGGGAGGCCTTGTCTCAAATAATAAGGGTTGTTGAGATGACTCAGCGAGTAAGGGAACCTGCTGCCAACCCTGACCACGGAGTCCAATCCCTGGGACCCCCATGGTGGAAGGAGAGAACCAGCTCCTGCAAGTTGTCCTCTGACCTCGCATCTGCATTGTAGTCCACACCCACATAATAAAGAAATACAAATGTAATTTTAAAAAAGTTTAAAAGGTAGTGAATTTTTGCATTATGTACATTTTAATCCAATAAAACAGCTTTTAAGTCTGTGGTATGTTAAAAAGAGANCAGATGTTGAGCCATGAAAGGGTGGAGGAACTTGTCTCACGACTGAGAGTATCTCCTCTAGAAAGCTATGGAGTATATGGTTCAAGCCTTAGACTCCAGAGAAGGCAGAACTCTGAGGCAGGAGGAGGGTCTGGTGGCCAGCTCAGGGAAGGGAGGCANTGAAGTGTGTACTCTCTCAGCACTATCGAGCAAAAGCCTGTGAAGAGGCCTATGTGTGGCTCAGTGGCCACAGCCAGGGATGGAACAGGTCTAGGTCAACCTGAGCCTACTCCTGGGGCAGCAAGGCTAGAGCATGGCCTCTTGTGGCCTGGCCTTGGGTATATGGAGTTTCAGTTTCCACTGCACAGCAAAAAGGCCACACAAAAACCAGAGCAGAGAGGAGACCCCAAGCTCTCTGGCCAGGGCCTAAGAGTAGACCTGGGGCAGGGCGGCTGGCTGTTTCCCTTCAACTCAGCTTCCCTCTTCTTGCTGCTCCCTCAGCTGCTCTCCTGCCCTCCACCCCAACCATCATTCTCATATCCCTGAGTGCCCTGAGACGCCAATGTCCCTCCATGAGGCTGTCCCAGANGTCTGACAGGCTCCGCTCCCTCCGCCCCACAGTGACAGCTGCAGGGCCAGCTCCACCAGCTTCCAGAGGCAGTTGGCCTCCCCACATTGTAGCAGTAGACACTCCAGAGCTGGCTCAGGATCTGAGACCCAATGTGGTGACTGCACCCGCTCCTTGGAGTAGAGAATGAGGATCAAACAGGGTCAGCACGAGTTAAGACCCAGCATGGGCACAGCTGCTGGAATGCCTTAGCCTTTGCTCTATCTTGCTTCTTCTGGTTCACAGAGCCTGCTTTAATGAGCATGTAAGTAACTGTCCACAGGGCAGCAGTTTCATAGGAGATCTGCCCATTAGCTATCATGGCGGCTGCTGTGCACACAGACTCCCTTCTCCCCAGCTGTCCCTGTGCCTGCAGGTCACTTTCCTCTATCTGGCCCTCCAGCCCTCCTGACTGGCTCCTCACAACCACTGCTGTCTCTTATTGTCATCTCCTACCTACTGGCTCTCCTCCCATCAAGCAAAGGCATCCCACCAGGGAGGGATCTGCTCTGAGCAGACTCATGTGCCACCACTTCTGGGCCAGCCAGTCAGAGCTCAGCAGCAGCTACTGGGAAGGACTGTCCAGGGGCTGGCAGAGACAGCACCAGCCCCATCTTTGCCCAGCTGCAATGCTGGTTACTGTATCTGCAGAGCACTGGCCAGGGCTGATATGCATAGGTTATGCTACTTGGGGGACCCACTATCACCACTTGTGGCATGTATCCCATTGACCATGAGGCTAGGGGAAGCCAGAAAGCTGCTCGGGACTGTGTGATTACCCAGTCTCTTAAGTGCAGGCAACTAGCTCAACCAACCAGCCCAGCCTGGCACCTGNTGGGCTCTGGGGACTCTGAGGAACCAGAAGCCCAGTATGGACTGACACCCTACTATGGCCTGCACACAGAGCTCTTGAGGGCCAGTGTCAGGTGCAATCCCTGTCCTGAGCCTAGCAGCTAGCTCCAGGCATGAAGCAGAGATCCAAGCTTATATCCAAACTCCAACATGGACACTAACTTCAGAGTGTGAATGCCTACTCTACTTCTGTAGATGGCATCGGTCAGCGCAGGAAACAGAAGCAAGGGGTTTGGGTTGCTGGGCTGGGACACTCACACCTGGGTTCTGGCCTTGTACCTCCTTAGACATTCCACCCCACTGCCCCCCTGCCCTCCAATCACTGGGCCCCTGAGGCTTAGCTGGCCGTATGTGGAGCCACCTACCTTGAGGAACTTATACAAAAGGAAGGTGAACCAGTTGGTCAGCATCTTCTCTGCCACTGATTCAGTCCTGCAGGAAGAGCAGCAGAGTGGAGTCACTTCTACCATTCAGCAGGCACAGGTCCCCACGACTTACATAGTGACCCCACCCACAGGCCAGGCTTCCCTCATTGTACCTCCGCAACAGCAGTTTGGGGTGGTTCTTGCTTTCCAGGTTCTTCTCAATGAGGTCAGAAAGCAATTGCTTAAGCACGCCCGTGGCATACTCCATCTCACCCTGCAGGGCCGTCATGATGAGTGAAGCCACATTCCCACGGTCACGCATGGAGAAGCTACGCTGAGCCTCCAGTGTACGGATGAAGGTCAACAGGAAGTGCTTCTTGGTCAGCAGCTGTCCGAACAGTGTCAGCGACTTCTCCACATTGGCCTGCACCTGGGAGCACACAGGCCTGCTCAGAACACAGGGCACAGGGTCCCAAGAACTTCTCTGACTCAGAGGCTACCTGGACCTCCAGGACACAGGTAGGCAATGTTGCCCTCACTGCACAGTGAAGCTCAGCACCTAGATCCTCCAAGAGACCCAGGCCAGTGAATGGCAGAAAGCCCCACACAGCCTAGGCACAGGAGAGGAACAAGAATCCCAGGCTAAAGGGCAGTTAGCTTAGATGAGGCCTGGGGCACTGTTCAATGCCTAGGACCTTGTCACTCAGGGTGAGCCACCTGCTCTAGAAATCAGGCCCCTGCCTCAGAGCTCAGGGTCCTAACCCTGTGCTGGATCCAATGTGGGTCTGAGGCCATACTCCCTCCTTGGCTAAGCCCTAACCTTTCTTTCTCTGGAAGGCCACACCAGCCCTCATGCCCGTGGCTGCCCACCAGCCCTCAGGAACCTCTGAGCTTGGCAGCCCTACCTCCATTTCCTTCAGTACAGGATGGTCCTCAATCCCAGGGAACAGCACTCGCATGGCATATGTGCGGTAGTCGAGGAATGGGATGCCAGCACCATCCAGGTCGCTGGTCAGCTCATGGATGTCTGTCTGTAGCTCTGCAAAGGCTGTGGCCAGATGTGGGGTTAGGGGCAATGTGGGGGTAAGGGCATNATGCCTGAGGCTCCCCCCCCCTTCTCTGTCCCAGCCTGCCTGCGTCTGGCCAGATCACTGGTCCTGAGCTTAAAGAAACCAACCAATGTGCTTTTCTGTGCCTCAGTCTCCCCTAGTTTAGGACAAAATTCTCTCAACACCACTATCTCAGCCTCTGCCACCTTCCTGGGACTGAGTCAGAGCCAGTTAGTAGGACAAGACGGGCTCAGTGGTGGTGACTGCTTTAGCGACGCCCCCCATCCCCCAGCTCTTGTCCTACCCATCTCCCTGCTGACCTTCCTTGCACTCAAGGGCCACACGTGACTCCAGGTTGTCCATCTGGAGCTGCAGTCGCTTGAGGGTACGGTCAGCATCCCGAGACTTGCGTTTGTAGGCAATGAGCACGGCCACGATGACCAGTAGCAAGAGGCCACCACCCCCACCGATACCCACGATGGCCGGCAGCGTAAGCAGGCTATCCGAGTACACCTGCAGCATCCCAGGTGAGAACTCGAACCCCCCGGCCCGTACCTGCCAGATGGGATAGACATGCTCAGAGGGTATCGGCCCGTCAGAGCTTGAGATCTCTGTCCAGTGGCCCTTAAGCCGCTGGCACACATGGCACCTGTCCTAACATCTCTCTAGCAGGTGACCCAAGTGGCTAACAGATGCAAGATGCTGGAACACGGGCAGATGCCCAGGTAGCTAGCACACAAGCATCAGCAGTGGAGCGATAGTGAGAGGGGATCACAGTGGTGAAGATGGTAAGGACTGAATGGGGCCTTCATTCAGGCTCAGTTCCTTGGGTATTTATTTGCTCAGAGGCAGGATTGCTTTAGTGGGGGCAGGGTCAATAGGTCAGGAGGGTGGTTCTAGCTAGGCTGTGACAGGGATTTCCTGGCTCTCTGCATAAAGACAGGATGGGGAACACACCGTGACTTTGTGCTGCCCTGTGAGATTGGGGGCTTCACACAGTAGCTGTGTCTCAGACACAGTGAGGATACAGGGTGTGGAGCCGATGAGCACCGTGTAGTTGAGCCGGGAATTGCCAGGAGCAGGTGGTAGGAGATTCCGTCCCTGCAGGGAACAGGGTGAAGTGAAGATAGTCCTGGGGTCTCTTCCCTGGCCCCAGCTGCCTATCCCAGTTCAGTCTCTGCAGCAGGAGGCCACAGTGGCTGAGACCCACCTTGAGGATGAGTGGGGAGCTGGGCTTCAGCTCCAGGAGCCCAGTAGGGCTGAGCGGCTCCAGTACAGGATCCGGATAGTAGAGGAATGAGGAGCTGTTGAGTACCAGCAGCGTGCGTACATTGTCCATGATGAAACCAAGCTCATCTGGCCGCTCTCCCAGTTCTGGTGGGCTGCGCGTTGGGTTGTGTATAGACGGCGCCCGGCACACCATGGTGGTGTCATTGTACACCATGCAGCTCTGGGACACAGGCACCAGCACCTCAGGCCAGCCCTCCCATTGTGGGCCAGCTACCCAATGACAGCCCCACCCTGGGAATAATAGCTCCCTGTGAGGATGCTCTAGGCATCAAATGTTTAAGGTGTCCATTCTCTGAAGGCTGAGGGCGAGACAGGCCAGAGCCCAAGGCTCGCCCAAGGCTCACCCCTAGCTGACCACTTCATCTTCAAGGCCTCAGAACAGACAGGTAAGCATGGGGAGGCAGAAGCAGGGGTGTTAGCAGCTGTAGTACTGGCCCAGGTAATACCCATATGGCCAGAAGGGGAGGGCAGGTCAGGTCAGAGTGAGGTAGGGGATCAGAGGCACAGGGCATTCACTCACATTCTCCCTCTCAACACCTCCATACTTGGCCCGGATTCGAGGTTCACGGACGGTGGCCAGATTGGTGCCTGTGACTGTTAGGAGGGTCCCACCACTAAAGGAAGGAGTGAGGAATCAGACAATGCCCTAGGCCTAGAANTACAAGAGAGATACACACAGCCTCTCCCTGTGTGAGCAGGTGGCGCAAAGCTCAGCCAGAGCACTTCTCGCCAGGATTAACCACCGACTTAGGAAGCTGCCAGAGCAAGCCACCATGGAACACCCTGGAGAGGTACCCCCGAACCTACAGTGGGAGGTGCCCCCGGCCCCGCAGTGGGAATGGGGAAGAACAGGCTGACTCCCAGCCCCCAGCGGTCCCCCACCTGCTGATGCTCCACTCAGGGTCGATCCTCAGGACAGTGGGGTCCTCAGTGTAGTTATACTTCACTTCAGGGTTGGAGAGCTGGGCACGGTTGATGTTGATGATGATAGGAGCGCTGCCAGGGGTCTGCCCGGGTGGTGTCAGGCAGCGGATCTCTCGAGAATTCCTCCTGGGATGGGGTCAAGATGGGTGAGGGTATGGTGAGGTAGCTTTGTCAGCACACCAGCAGTTCTCCATGGTGGCTGGGCACTGGCTCCCAGGGAAAGGCGTGGGCCTCCCTCAGGTGGTTACTGGGATGATGGCTATGGCCCTGGAGTGGCCACCAGTGTCTGGTCCTACCCTGCACCCTGGCTGGCCCCTCTGCCCTCCCTACCTTGGGTCTCACTACACTTGGCTCTATAACCTCCCTCCTAATGACACAGTCTGTAATGCAGATGGGTGAAGTGGACCCTGCCTACTGCTGGCTATTCAGGAGGCCCTGGCCAAGCCTCTGTCTTCGCAAATACCAGGCAGCCATCCTAGTCCACCCTGCCAGGCTTGAGATAAACACACTTTACAGATGATGGGCTATTGCTCAAGAGAACAGAGATGCTAAACTACACACCTGACCCTTTCCACTTGCCAGCACTGCCTTCCTCAGACCTCTGAGCATAGAATCCCACTACCACCAAGTGCCTTGAACAACCCCCCTCTTTCCCTATTGCACACATACAGTGGTAAGTTGGCCTGGGGAATGGGGTCACAGGTCACCTTCATCAGCAGTCAGCAAGGCAATACCTGCTCTGAGGCCCTGTCCATTGGCTGTATTACCTCAGCCTGGAGGCCCCACTGCCGCAGGGCTGCAAACACCAATGATTAGCCTGATAAGGGGTAATTACCACAGGAAAATATTTAAAGGGCNGTTCCATTATCATCTTTAATCTAAAATTATCCACTTCAAGCCTCAAGGCTTTTGTTAAGATACATGCTTTCTCTATTAAACTTTTAAAAAACACTTTTTATTTTGCTTGCAAGAGATGTCTCCCCTCTCCTTAGGAGGGACTAGGGTGGAGGCAATAGGTAGGTAGTACCCACTGAGGCCAGGCCACACCCCTTCCCACTCTGGAGGCTGGCCCCCTATCTCCATGGCAACCTTTTCTGCCTCTAGGTTTCCATAGTGATCACCCCATCAGGTTTTCCATACCCGTTGCCCAGGCAACAGGAAGGGACAGCAGAGCCAGGAGGGAAAGCCCTGTGGCCCCTGACTCCTCTCACCCCGTACCAGGAGAAGGAGCAGGGCCGGCCACCAATGGACACAGCCACATCACTGCCTGCATTCAGATGGCTTCCTTCGATGCCAATCCAGGTGCCTCCGGATAGAGGGCCTCGAGAGGGGCTCACACGGTAGAAGGTTGGTGTCTGCGGGAAGATGACTTGTTAGAGGGAATTCCCTCTTGCGTGCATACCCTAGCATCTGGGTCTCTTACCCTGTGTCCCCAGATAGTCAGACAGCCCAGGGGGTAAGAGTAAGCACTCCCTTGTGGCTGGGCTCAGCCTAGGTATGGGCAACATGAGCAGTGTCCTACACCAGACATGCATCCAGGCCTACTCCTGCAGTATCCCTAGCCACTTTCTGGGGGTAACAAGAAGTAGAGGGCAGTGGGGTGGGGCTTACCACAAAGGTGAAGCGCTTGGGTGACAGGGCTCGGTAGTGGTGGGAGCAGTCCCGCACACACACCTCCACCAGGGCATCATGGGCCCGCAATGTGCTGGCATCTCCGATCTCACAGACAATCCTGTGGGGATGGTGAGGCTCAGCACTGCAGAACCACTCCCCAGGCCACCCAGGCCCTCACCGCCCACTCCAGTCCTCCTTACTGCTCTGCGCTGATGTACTCGCTCTCCACAGGGCTGCACAGCACCTTGCCCACGTGCACTCCTAGCCGCACATCCTCGAACCGCAGGCCCAGATTCTCGCCAGTGATGGTGAGTCTTGTCCCTCCCTGCCGAGGGCCTGTCTCTGGGGACAGCTGCAGGAAGGCAGAGGCTGGGGCGGACACAGCAAGGTCTACCGTGCCAGGTGAGAGGAGGTGGGTGGGCTTACAAGGGTGGGGCCAGGCAGGTANTGGACAGGGTCTCCAGCTCCTCCTACCTTGAGAATCTTGGGGTCTGTGCAGCGGTCTGTGCTGCCATGGTGGGCATGCATCCAGGAGGCTGGTGAGTCAGCTGGGCAGTGGTGACGTAGGGAACAGCGACGTTCAGCTACACACCAGCCACACTCAAAGCGCGGGTCTGCCTTGAGGCAGAGGCCGCAACTCTGGCGCAAGGCTGGGCATTTGTAGAGGTGAGCTGTGACAGGAAGGCTGGTCAGTATAGACCCATACACCATTCATCCGCCCAGGCCACCAGCCCTGCTACTCACCCTGGATGTTCTGGGGGTTATCAATGACAAAGTTGCCATTCCACACAACAGANAGGTTCACAGGCAGGTCGCTGACATCATTCCCCTCATAGGAGTACTGTTGGAAGCAGGCACAGTGGTCATGCTTGGGGTGGTGGGCTGTCACCCCACGCCACATAGAGGGTCAAGGATGCCTATGGGGGCCCCCTCACCATTTCTGAAATTGATTACTGAATGGGGTTGCCTACATACAGCTCTTCTGCCCATCTCTCCACACAGGGCTTCTCTTCTGACTCCATGGCTCTGCTCCCTCCTGTCAAGCTCTATCTCCTCTAGCCATGAAGAAACCACATCCATCACCAGCCTCCAGTGTTATCCTCCAGTGCTGCCTCAGGCAATACTTCCAACACCAGGGCAGCCTCAGCTCAGAGCTGCAGTCAAGCTATCTGGGAAAGCAGGGCTAGCTGGGCCCAAGAGCATCAGGAGAGCTCTGTGAACATCAGTCTTTGTCTGCTAAGCAGGCCAGGACTTCTGAGGTGTGAGGTACTTGTGACCCCACAACCTGAGCATAGATCAAAAGACCACTGTCCTGAGGAATGAGAGCTGTTCCCACCTCTACCTAGGCTGGCCTGCACTTAGGATAACAGCCTCAAGGGCTGAGCCTAGGCTTAGCTGCCTCCCACTTTCTGCAGCTGATGACCTCAACTCTGTCTTGTGTTTGGGCCGAGGCAGGCAGCTTGACGTCTCTAAGGGGCAGCTCGGCAATTCATCACTATTTTATCTGAAGGAATTTAATTGGATCCTATCAAATTCCCTGATACTCTCTCTTCCCTTTAAACACTGCTGAAGGGAAGATAAATGGGCGTCTGCAGAGAAGGGGACAACAGAGATGAGGGGTGGAGAGACACAGGAAGCAGAAGCAAGAAAAAGAGGGGTGATAAGAGTCAGAGGAGAGTATGTGTGTGTGTGTGTGTGTGTGTGTGTGGTGGGGTACAGGCTATGTGAGAAGCCAGTAAGAGAAGGGATCCACAGGATGAGAAATGGGAGGTGAAGCAATCCCTGCTGGGTAGAGCTGTCCTTCCACTAACCTGCAGCCCATGCTACCCTGTCAGCCGACTCTGACCCCAACTCTGCCCTGTTAGATAGACCTGTCAGCCAAGGGCTGCTGGAACCAGGGGGTGGAGACAACTAAAGCCTTGCCAATAGTCCTGTGTCCATATGCCCTGCCAATCTGATCATAAGCCTGTTCCAAAAAAGTCCATTGCCCTCCTGACTATATGCTTCCTGGGCAGAGGGGAAATGAGGCCTACCAGTAATCAGTGAGCCAGAGGAAAGCTGGAAACCTGAGCTTACCCTCCCCTCTCCTGTGCACATCCAGAAGGGGCTTGTTCTATAAAGAACTCTGTTCTAGATAAGTCCTCAACACCAGATTTGCGGAGCTCAGTGACAACTTTGGGAATGTCACTGTAAGGTATGAATCTTCCACCATGGGTTTTCCCTGACCCACTCAGCAAGGCCACCTGCTGATGTTCAGACAGCTATGGTATGGGCAGTTACTTTAGTGGTCAAAGGATACAGGCTGTGGTCACTGTGCCTGGCTATTTCACTCAGGAGCTCAGACCCACCATCAGCCCACTCAACTATACCACCCACAGTTACCCAAGGGCTCGGTGGTGGTCAGAGCCAGCAGAGTGCTCTGACATTCCTAAGGCACATCTGGTCACATAAGCCACCTTGGCCTTTTTTCACTAACAAATCAGGTCTGGGACTGGGTGGGCAATGGCCACTCCAGAGCAAAGAGCACCCCACCTTGCCCACCCGTCTGCTGTTCCCTCACCGAGGAGTTCTGGCATTGCAGGCTGGAACTGTTGAAGCGCAGTGCAGTGACGCGAGCCGGGTTGCCTGGGATGTGGAAAAGGCACTCATACCCTCGCTGACCTGACTGTGGCTGTGGCAGGTTCCGTGCCGCCAGGGTGATGGGCTTCACCACACCCACTGGCACATAGATGTGGGTAGAAGGCAGGATCTGTGGGCAGTCCTGGGAATAGCAAAGCTGTGGCTGAGCTGGGTCTGGTGGCCAGCAAGAAGTGCAAGTTCCACTGTATCCCAGGCTATGGTGGCTCACAAAGCCCAGGCTCCTTGTGTCACTTTGTATCTGGGCACCACAGGGGCAGCGGTCTTCAGGTTCTGCTCCCACCAGGNTGTAGCTGCACAGAGGCCAACTTACTCACCCCTGACCATAACCTAGGTCCCCACCACTCTGGGGGCCACAGGTACCCCATCTGGCCCACAGCTGTACAGACTCGAAGCAGGAGCCAAGAACAGGGGTAGCAGGCTCTCAGCTGGGGGCCTGGAGCATGTAAAAATAGCCTGGGCCCTGCAGAAAAACAGCCAGGCCCCCCCAGGGCCAAGGTTTCAGCAACAATAACTGATGCAACGCCTGGCTTGCTTGCAGCACGGCTGGCAGCAGCCTCAGGAGGAGGTGCCCCATGGGAGCCTGTGGAGCAGCTTTAAATAGGGATGCTGAAAACAGGCCTGATCCCTGGGGGCTGCCTTGGCTCCCAAGGTGGATACAGGCCCAGGATCTGCTCTGCAGGGCAAAGAAGGGCCTGAACTCTGACCCAGCCTCTCACAGTTTGACCCCAGCAGGTCTGAAAAGGCTCAGTGGGCAAGCCTGTGGGATGTCCCTGTATCCATTAGGCACTAGCCCCAACTCAAGTAGCAGCCCTGGTGAAGACACTGGTAGGCAGGGCCACATCCACAATACTGCTTCCCCTGTCATCTGAGGAGCACCTGGTAACTGTGGCCCAAGACTCAGGCTGTGATGGGACCTGGCTGAGAGAACAGCNCTAACCTGGGCTCAGCCTGTCTTGGAGTCCCCAACAGACATGCTGAGCTGGGCTTACCTACTAGAACACACCAGGTTCAGAGTCCAGCATTGCTCACTGCCCCCTGAAATACCCTTGTATGAGTACAGCAGGCAGAGGGCAGGCATGGCTGACTGGAACCTAGCCAGATCCTTCTCCTTGCCCCATTACCCCAACATTGCCCTCCCTGCTATCAATCTGCTGGCCACACTCTGGATGGAAGCCCTGCCTGGGCCTCCCTGGTGTAACTTCTACTTCACCTAGATTTCTGTATTCTCTCCAAGCCCAGCAGCATATCTTCTAATTATGAATTCCAGAACTCACAGGCCAGGCTAAGTGGGGCCCTCTGGGGCACACAGAGTCTAGTTAAATTAACCCCACCAGCCACTTGCATCTCAGGGCCTGCTGATAGGTCATAGATCCCCTGGGATCTATTGGTTCAGGGCCAGGGACCAGCAGCCCTGAAAGGTCTAACCAATTCCTTGTTTCTCAGCAGTCCAAGGAGAGACTGGCAGACACCTGTGGAGCTGAGCCAGGGTCCCTGCCTAAGGGCTCCTGATTCCACCTTCACTCCAGGATCAACCCGGAAGGAGCCAAGAGAAGGGGATGTTTTAGGACTCAGGTCAGGTGCCTAGACATCTGACCCACAGCCCTTTCCCTCATGCAAACAAGTCTACTTCCCTATTGGGAACTCAGAGATCATCCCAGGGCTTGGCAAAGAAGCCAAGAGTGAGGCCTACCAGGCCACTGGGGAGGTCACATGACGGGTTTCTCGTGGAAGGCGGGTTGCACCTCTCCACTCCTATAGTAAGGTCAGAATGTGGTACTAAAAGGACATCCCAGGTCTCCGGGACTGTCAGCATAAGCTCTGCTGATCTCTATGAGGTTCCTTCCAGGGCCTACCACCCCATCTCACTACCTGTTCAGCAAGCCCTGAGTGCAGGGAGGGTGAGTGNCTACAGGTCTTTCTCCATCTCCAAGCCAGTATCTGGGTACAAAAACAGCACCTTGAGTTGGAAAGCCATAGGATTATGTGAGCCTGCATGAGGTCCCCCAGAGCCAGAGGCAGAGGCAGGGTGACAGGGTCTGTTGCTTGCCACTGTGTATTTCGTTTGCTAAGTCTGTGGCTGTACAACACTCCTGACAATCCACACAAAGCTGCAACTAAAGAAGAGCGAGCACCCATAGGATCAACCGATTCCCCAAGAGTCCTCCCCGACCCCAGCCCTGCGCAGACAAACCAGGACTCTATGCTTCCCATCCCACTCAGCACACCATGGTTTGCTGAAGACCTGAGTGGGCTGCCACTACCAGGAAGACAGTTTCCTCTGCTTAACAAAACTTCCTGGAGGTCATGGGCTAGTCAGGACAGGATCAGAGGGAGACCAGAGAAGAAACCTGGGACACCTTGGCTTCAGAAAACACCAATAGGGGTCTCCCCTGCCTTCTACTAGCACTTTGCTTTCTCCAGGGCACTGCATAGGCCTCTGGAAGTGGCCTCAGGCCAACCCTGGCTAGCTCCCAAAGTCCCTGGTTTGACTCCTGCTGCCTATCCTGGATACTGTAATCCAGTTCCCCGGCTGCTACCTTCCCAGAAAACCCACCCCCATCCCACCGTGTCCCTGGCTCTCACCCACTGTCACAGCCCCCATCACCATTAGGTCCAGGATCTTGCCTTCTACTACCACCTTGCCCTGGCAGAACGTTAGGCCAGCAAGCAGAGGGGTGATGGGGAAGTACAGGAAGGAGGGACAGAGGAGGGCAGGCTCATGGGGTTCCATCATACATATGACCTTCTGCCAAGGTTTCCAGACAAGTCCAGCCAGACTGCAGCCCCCACAGACCCAAGTAAGAGAATTCATGGCTGCTTCCTTCCCAACCCCAGGATAGTATTTGCAGTGAAATGAATGGGTCCTGCTTCAAGTCCTGCCCCCACACCAACATGGACCCTAGGATCCTGTCCCAGTTTCCCATCCATGCAGGCTTGCATACCCAGGGTGTCTCAGATTCCAGGAGGAGTGGCCTGCCATTCATACAGTCAGACTCAGCAGAAATGACCATGTGGAGCTTCAGAAACCCCCACAGCTCTGCTGTGTCTGGAAGAGGAGTGTCATGAGATCCGCTGGTCAGGCTGCTCTGGCCCAGGCTTCCACAGGGATCTTAACCTCCAGTCTCTGTCTCCCAAGGATGACAAAGGACACCAAGTACACCAGCAAATGTTCCCAGTCTGGCCTCAGGCTATGACATTAAGGAAGTTGCCCCCACCTTGGTCACACCTCATAGTATACAACTGGCATTCTAACCATCCACATCCTGATGGTTACTGATACTTCTGAAGTCTTAAAGCCACTTATCCAGCCTTACCTCAGATACATTGACACGGCCTTCCAGAAAGGCACAGTCGGCCGCATTGTTGGTGCAAACGTGACGGTATTTGCACCAGTGGCAGGGGAAGGAGCCGTTGACACATGCCAGGCAGCTGCAGGAGGAAAATGGGACAGTTAGGCCTAGAGGGATAGCAGCTTGTATTTCTACCATGGGGTCCTGGTGTGCTGCTGCTGCTTGGAGTGCCACCTCAGGGTCTTTGCAACGGCTGCTCTTGGCTGAGAAGACAACCAGACACTCTGCCTGCTGCNCAGGTCTTGCTGAAAATGGTCTTGCTTCCTCTGGCTCTCTTCCTTTTCATCCCAGCACTGGTCACTGCAGTGACCGCTGGCCATCATGACTGAGAACCAGAATGTGCTTGTAAGTACACTGGAAGTACATTCCACCGTCCCGCATCAATGGGCTCAGGCTAGCAGGCAGCAAATGGTTCTTGAACTACTCAGAGCCTCAGTCCACCTCTGCCTGTCCTATCCAAATCAGCTCCACCTGGGCAGGCGCTGCTCATTCCACATATCATAATCCTGGGGGTGTATAAAGACAGCCTCATGGCCTCCAGAACACACCTTTGCCCTGCCCTCCAGGATTGCCCTATCAGTTCTGGTTACCTTGCTCCTGAAGACAACCCCAAGGGCCCCTGGCTACAACAGTCTCCTGCTCTGAAGGTAACTTACCTTGCCTGGACAAGAGAAGGCCCTGGGAGTCTACCAACAAACAAAAGCATGGCTGAAAAGCTAGCCAACCTCATCTCCCAGGCCAAACCTGGTTTAAGTTCTCTCTTAAATGCCCATCCTTGCCTTGGCCTTCTAAGACCTCTCTTGACCAGTACCCTGGCTAGTGCATGGATTACAGTTTGCCTCCAGCTCCCTTCTATCTGAAGCCAGGTGCTCACAGCCAAGGTGGGAAGCAGCAAACAGAGCTGACCCCACCTAACAGCCAGAAGCCCCAGGAATTAGGCAGAAGCCAATGCCTGGCTGTCCTACTGCACAGCAGCTATAGCCAGGTGCAGAGCTGGCACTGAGGTGCCATGTCTGGGTTCCACAATGGCCCGGATCATTGTCTCCCTCGGAGATCCTGGCTCCACTCTGGAGGGCAGTGGGGCTTTTCACAGGTCACATCTCACTCTTCCCCCCAGTTTTTAAAACAGCTCCCCACAGCCACAGCCTTCCTCCATGCTGTCCTCAGGGCCTTGCCCCAGCCAGCTCTTCAACTGGCAGGCTGCTTTTGTGGGGGCCTCTTTTCCTGCCTGCTTGACTGGATGTCAGTTGCAGGAAGGCAGGCCTGCAAAGTGTCTGCAGCAAGACCACAGGGATGGGACTGTAGCAAGGACATGACCTAGGGACACTCACGACTGGTGAACACTGCAGTTATAGAAGACAAAGTCCACAGACGCAAACTTCTTCCCCGTCTCCTTGGACTTGAGGTAGAGCTTCACCACCCGCTGGTCCCCTGCAGAATACAAAGGCTAAGGGACCAGACCACAGACCCTGGCACTCACAATGAGAGNCCAGATGGAAGCCAGCCCATTAGACCTCTAGCCTAGGCCCCAGGTGGCTGATGCCCCTTCCTCAGTTGGCCAGTAAGGAGTCAGAATACANCTTCCTCATGAAAGCTGGGCTAAGTGGACTCACTGGGCTACTTGACAAGTGTTGAGCAGAAAGGTGCTGTGTTCAAACCCCCACCAGACTTTCATCACACACAGAGCAAATGTCCCCACCTCCACTCTGACCTCTCCTGAAGCTCTGTTCAGCTTCACACACCTCTTGCTTTTGACTATCCTCCTGTTATCTGCAACTGCTGAGCAGGAAGTGTACCCACTCACCCTGGCCCTGTGTGATGGGTGCCACTTCCCGGGCAGAGGGTGAGCGGCAATGGATGCGGCCATCTTCCAGGATGCTCTCAGTTTCTGTGAAGTCCTCAAAGGAGCAGTTGACACCAGCTGAGAGGTCAGGCACATTCCAAGCCTGCAGCACAAGCTGTGGCAGAAGGACTGGGTGAGTGGTTGCCTGCCCGACTTGCTCCAGCCACTGCTTCCTCCCAGCCACCTCCAGCAGCCACACTCACCGGCACCTGGGACATGGTGACTGATACATTGCGTGGCTGGACAGTCAACTGCACACACTGCAGCAGGTCAGAGGCGAACCGCTGGGGCTCATCTGCCCGCTCACAGGCATCCTGCCTAGAGCAGCTGTAGGTAGAATGTGCTCAGGTTGGGCCCATAGGGATCCAGAGTCTCCAGGGCGACCNGTGAGGAGTCCCTGAGCTGAGGACATGGCTTCCTCTGCCCCCACCTTATAANATTTCCATCATTGGTCAGTGGAGTCAAATGAGACCTCAGGGAGCCCCTGGGCAGCTATGACTATTTGAGACACACACAGCAGGCTTCCAGGGGCCACCAGGCCAAATGTCACCCACCCCTTCAAGCCAGACCTCCCAGACTCACACACTGTGCAGGACACACCAGCCACAGTGGGGGTCCCGAGACCCCAGGCACAGCTCACAGGAAGTATACTGCACACAGCTTTCCACAGGTACCCGCGTCACCTGGGGAGGGATCATAGTGTGAGGCCTATCTAGGCCCATCCCAGGCTCCCATCCCGTCCCTGCAGTCCCCATTCTGTAGGAGTTCAGTGTACTCAAAATCTAGGCTAGGTCACCCTGCCTCAGCCAAGTGGATCCAACAAGGACAAGAGATCCAAGACAGGTAGCCACCTGAGGCCTTCAGCTGTGGCCACACTTCGTCTCCCACCTGTCTAGACTCCTTCCTGGCCTGGGCTTCTGAGGGATAAAGAGACTTGTCAGTGAAAGAAGACTGGGGCCAGCCCCAGTGGTGCTCAGAGGGGCAGGCAGACTCTGGGTCTCCCCAGCTCTCAGGACTTCACAGGCAGAGAGAAGCAAGAGCTAGTCAGAAAACCTGGCATCCTGCCTGCTCCCCTCTAACTACTGCTTTTCCATCTGTCATAGGGACACCAGTCTGCACGGGAAGGGTTGGAATAAGCACCAAGCTGGTAAGGCTGGGCACATAAGAACACAGCCTTGGAAAACTAGGCAGGCCAGGCTGGCCATAGCCCCACAAAGAACATAGTGACAACCCACTATAGACAGTCAGAGCCTAAGTCAGGTAGGCCTAGCCCAGCATCCCAGCTCAACCCTCCAATGGCACCTGTGCTTGGACAGTGCTGTCACTCAAGCCAACTTCCACGGTTAGAGGTCACAGGGAGAGGAAGAAGGCCTCCCTGAGCAAGTCCTAGGGAGTCTGAGGCTACATGGATGGCACGGAGCCCTTTTATACACATCTCCTAGAGCAGGTTCACTGCTCATCTGTCTGTTGAATGACACGTCAGATTTTATAGCCAATAGGGCACCCCCGGGGGAGAAGCAGCCTCGTGACTCCAGGCAAGCTATTCCTCAGTTTCCTTATGAGGGGTTCTCTGACTNGGGATCCCATCCCAGCCACCCTGACAGTCCACGGCTGAGCAGCCGGCGGCACCCACCTGCTTTTCCGTCATAGCATAGAGGTACTGGCGGTTGGGGCTGAGGACGAGGTCACGTAGGATAGGGCTGCCCTCCTGAGCCACCACACTCTCATAAGCCAGGGCTGGCCTGCCGCTGGGGTTTGCGAGGTCCACCAGAATCTGTGGTAGCAAGGGTGCTCAGTGAGGCAGGCCAACAATACTCTATCCTAGACCCATCTCACCTGCGAACAAGCACCTCCCCACCAAAGCCCTGCAAGAACCAGGGTTGGTTCAGACGGAGCCAAGGCTGATCCAGCTCACTGTCCCTGATGCAGCTCAGCCCAAGGACAGGGAGATAGAACAAGACACACTGGGCAGGTGGGTGTGTCTTGGTTCCTCTACAGGTTAAACACCAAAATTCAGTGNTAGGGTACACATGGGCTATGGTGCCTACCACCAAGCTACAGAGACTCNGGACTCTTTCATGGGTNACCTGAGGCCCATGAAGGAAAGCGGTTTGAGGTGAGGGGGCACACAGAGACTTGGTGACCAGTGTAGCTGAGGAACAAGACCAGGGGCTCACACATAGGGAGGCCAAAGCTGTCCCTGGGTGTGTTGGGGTGAGGGACACCCCAGCAAGAAGGTGTAAGNGAGAAGGGTGTCTTATCGGCATGGAAATATAGTTCAGATCCCAAACAGGCCAGGTGCTAATTAGCCCGCTCCTCTCCTGCAGCCTTGGTGCTGCAAGTATTTTTAGTTGCTTTTACCAAACAAATGTATTTAATTAACAGAGAGACCCAGGGGGGCTTTCAGGATGGGACTCATGGGGCGCATCTGCCCAGCTCAGCTGGGCCCAGGCACAGTCTCCTGGGCACAGGACCTGCAGCTTGCTTCTGCCCACTGTGTAGCTAAGGCTGCCTAACACCCACGTCTATCCTTTAACCCATCTGGTCTACCTCTCAATCTCAGGGTAGGGGGCTGGAGTGAGCTTGGTCCTCTCTGTACCCCACAGTGAGGGGGACAGGGCAGACCTGGGGGCAGCAGGGTCAGGCAAAAACAGCACCCTGTGTAGGCCAGCTCTGTCAGGAGCTGGGCGAGGGGCCAGCCAGGGTGGGGCCTTGAGTCTCTGGGCCAAGAGGCTGCTGGCTGAGAGAGAGGGGGAGGGTCACATTCCTGAGAGCCTGGGCCACCCCCCACATCCGCTCAGCTGCCTCTCCACCAAGACAGGCTTAAGTCAAACCAGGCCTGGAAGAGCAGGGTAAGGGAGGAGATCCTAGGAGGCCTGCTGGGGCTGGGCCTATAGTTGCCCAAACTATGAAAGGAGCCAAGTGGGGTGCTGAAGCTCCCCACCATAGTTTCTCTACCCATGAAATGGGAAACACCAGCACCACCACCTAGAGAAAGGAAGGCTAACCTGAGACAGGTGCCAGGAAACAGCCTGTCCAGTGTGCAGGGGACTGAGAGCTCCAGACCACAGACTTAGAGCTCCAAGCCTCTAAGACCACAGCCAGGACTCTACTTCCCTCACACCCTGGGCTTCACCCACCTCCACATCCCAGGAAGATCCCGTCCTCTGCACTCCTGATTGACAGCTCTGCACCCAGCACGTAGAGGGCTCTAGACAGGGACCCAGGGAGTTTCTTCCTGCCACACTGACCACCATAGGCAAGGTAAGGCTAGGAACATGACCCCAGCCCTATCCTGCCTGCCACCACCTGCCACTACTCTTCCCAGCCTGGGTAGACACACTAGCTCCAGGCATGCTGAGAAGGGCAGGCCTTTCTCTGAGCAGTCAGTAAAGAAAGGACTGTAGGCCACCCAGGCTCAGGAGGCCCTGCCTCCAGCCTGCTGGCTTAATTGACTGGAACAGGTGGTCTCAACAGACAGCTGCAGTTGGGGGCATGTGAGTCCAGCTGTCCATCCACCTGCCCAGTAATGGGCCACATCCACAACCAGGTCCCAGGGATATGGCCCCAGTAGAGGCTAACTCTGGGGAGAGACCACTGGAAGAGTGTGGAAACCATTCCTAGGCTAGAGGAAGTGGGGGCATGGGGGGGGGTTATGGTCATGACTGGGTAGCAGCCCCATGCTCTAAGCCAAGCCATGCTCAGGCCTGACAGGACCTTTGTGCATACCAGTGTGATGGGGCCCTATATATACATGAGTTATAGTGTCCCTGAGTGCATGTGTGATAACGGGGCTTATGTTTTGAATATGGAATGTCTCCCTTAGGCGCATGTGTTTTCTTAATTCCCAGCTGGTGGCACTGTGTGGGGAGAGTATAAGACCTGTCAGAGGTGGGCGTCAATAAAAGAAGTGCATCACTGCGGTGGCCTTGAGGTTTATAGTCTGGCCCCATGTGCCTGCCCGCAGNCATGTCCTTCCTCCCCTGCTATGTCCCTCCAGGACAGTGAGCTAAAACAAACCCTTTCTCCCTTAAGTTGTTTTTGTCAGGGTATTTTANCAGAATCAGAAAAGAAAATACAAGGTCCTGTGAGAACATGTGTGTGATGGAGTTCCCAAGGAGCATGCATGATAGGTCCCTGTGCGTATAGTGTGTGATGTAGTTCCCTAAGTACATGCATAATGGAGTCTCTGCACATATGGATAATGGGGTCCCTGTGTATACACATAGAATGGGTTCCTATATATGTACACATATGGTGTCCCTGTGGTCATATGTGCAATGGGTGTATCTCTGACAGATCCTCGTGTACATACCAGTTGATGGGGTCCCTGTGTATACACATGGGACAAGGGTTATGGACACATATGTGATGATGGGATTCCTGTGTGCATGTGTGACAGAGTCTCAATGTGCGTATGTGTGAAGAGGGTCTCAGTGTGACCTCTGCATATACAGGTACAATGGGGTATTTGTGTGCACAGGCACATTCTAGTCTCTGAATATAAGTATGTGTGATATCCCTTTGTATACACAAGATGGATCCCTATGTGAGCACATGGAGGGGGGCCCTGTACACATGTATAGTAAGGCCCGTGCACACACGTGATGAGGTGTCAATGGATATGTATGTGATAGGTCCCTGTGTACATGTATATGTAGTCCCTGGAGCTATGCATAACAGAATCCTTAAGGGTGTATGCGTGTGATGGAGAAACTGTATACACATGTAGGATGTGGTCCATGTGCACGCATCTATGATGAGGTCCCCATGTATATGTGTTTGATGGGACCTCTGTGTGAACATATAGTGGGGCTCCCATATGCACACATATGATGAAGTCCCTGCCTGTATATACACATTTGATGGAGTCCCCATGTGCTTCTGTAGATGATGGAATCCCCTGTCTATACATGTGTATGATGGAGCCCCCATGTATATGCATGTGTAATGGGGTCCCTATATATACATATGTGTGATGGGGTCCCCATGTATATACCTATATAATGGNGGTCCCTATATGTATATATGAATTAATGGAGTCCCCATGTGCATATTTACACATGTACAATGAGNCCCACATGTGCAAACACTGGGGGATCATCTGACTGGAATGATGGTCCCCAGATCATGCTGTATCCCACTACGCTACAGTCACTACAGTATAGCCAGCTTCATCAGACCACACAGATAAGAGGTAAACTGAGACTCACACAGAACCTGTGAGAGGAACCAAGCCTAGACCTTTGACTGCAACTGGGGACATAGTCTACCCTGAAATACTGGGGAGTCAGCCAGGAGGGCAAAAGCAAGAGCTTCAGAAGACGGAGTGTGCATGGGGCCAGGGCATCAGCAGGGCAGCAGAGCCCACGTGCCGATGCCTCAGCTGTCCATGCCAGGGCCACCCACCTTGAGACAGCTGGATAGACAGCTCTAGCAGACCCTTAAAAAGCAACTGGGCAGCTGGCAGAGCATGGGAAGGCATAGGCTGGGGCATCCCGGGCATCCTTACTACGTCCAGCTGTTGCCTTGTTGCTACTTACACTTTTCCCCAGACTTCAGAATCTTCCATGACTGTCCTCAACAGCCCATTGCCCCCAGAGGCTGTGGTGGAGCCACCTAGCCCCCTTGGACACAGTCCCAAGCTGCTCCAGCATCTATTCACCCAGCGTGGTAGCACAGGCTTCCCCCACCCCATGCCTGTGCCTCTCAAGCCTCCGGTCTCTGTCCTCTCTGTTGGGGGTGGACCTGGAATCTGAGCTGTCCAAGGAGAGAAACCAGGTCAGATTCTGATCTCCCCAGTGGACAGAGCACCAACCATGATCCAGCAGGCCAGGGAGCACCCTACCCATGGCTCCCAGGACATCTCAGGGGAGGCCAGAGAGCCTTGTCAGGGTGGAGAGGAGGCTGCCACTAGTGGGGAAGGCCAGAGCCCCAGCCTGCCTGCTGGGCCCCAATCACCTCTGAGGCCCTGGCCAACTGTTGCAGGCGGGTGGGCAGGCAGCTGACGGCCTGGCCAGGTCAGCTGTCCATCCAGTCCAGAGCCAACAATAGGGCCATTATCCAGACCAAGGGCAGGCGGGGTTGCTGAAGAGGATGTCTGGGCCATCCAGGCTGTATGCCAAGGCCGGCACGCGCCCTAGCTGCCTGGAGGCAGGGGGCTGCCCAGTTTTGTCTAACCCAAGAGAGGAGAGGTCCCTTGCTCTGCTCACCCCAAGACAGCAGCCTGGGCTGACCCTACAAACTACTCAGCCCTGACCTCTCTGCTTGTGAGAGTGTACTGGGTGAGCCGATCTCACTCTCTAGGACAGGGTCTGGGGGAGAGAACAGACCAGGGGCAGCAGCCCGTGAGCATATTAGCTTCTGCAGACACAACTGCCAAGCCTGCCTGCCATGGGAGGTCATTACAGAAGGGGCTACATAAGGCAGCCTCCATTCCCATAAAGGCCTTTCCTCTAGCCCCCTTCCTGGATCCCCACCACTCTCAAAGGCCAGGCAGTTTGACAGTATAAGTGTAGCTGGCACTTATGTTGCCCATAACTGGATGACAAAACACGGTTTGAAGGTACTCAATAGCTGTAACTGGGCCAGGTGTAGGCAGGGGTTCCAGGAGTCACATCTCTCAAGCCTCTACCTCCACCACACATAAAAGTAGGGGGCAAGGAAGCTAGAGCTCTACCAGAGGACAGCCAGGGCTGTGAGGACCAGTTGCAGCCTGCTCCTGCACTGACCTCTTCCACAGTGGATCACTCTAGCCAAGACTCACTTCTTAGGACTGTGAGAATTCAGGGGCTCACAGTTCTACAGGAGAGAGCATCTTACTGAAGGTTGCTGGGAGACTTTGAGCTCTGAGCCCACTGTTCTCTACTCATGAAACACTTTTCCTAGGAAAGCCCTGGGCTGGGGCTATTCTGGCCTCCCCTGCCATAGATGGACCCTGACTGCTACCAAGAGAAGGGCTGCCCATGGTGGGTACTCAGAGCAGGGCACAATGTCAGNTGATGTGCATCTGGGTGACCTGTTGGCCACTAGGAGCTCATGTGCTATCAGACTGAGGCTAGTAGCTAGTTAGCTCTGATCAAGNCTGTGTCTTGACTCAGCCCCTGGTTGCATGCCTCTTTTGAACCAGCAAGAGGGTATAGTGCTCCCAGGAGACACAGGTATCTGCTCAGCACCATGAGAGTACATGGGTTCCATAGAGGCAAATCTACTCCACAGAAGGCAGGCAGCCTGGGCCCCTCCATTCCCTACAACCAGCTGAGGAAGAAAGCAGCAACAGTTCCTGCTAAGCAGAGCCATGGGTCTCCTACCTAGTGCTTAGAACAAGACATCAGANGTTGGATGAAAAGATCAAGGAGCCTAGCAGCTCCTCCCCAGACAGTCAGAACCTATCCCCCAAAGGCTGGGTACTTGGAGCAGTGTTGCATGAAAAATGCACGCCAAGCAGAGGGTTGCATGCTTGACCTGCATGTGGTCCACACACTGTGTAGCTCACAGAGCAGGCCACAGCTTGGCACTGTGTCAGGATGAACCTCACACACAGCCGAGCAAAGGACACAAAGGAAATGCACATGACTCAGCCCATTCCCAGCACGAAAGCCACAAGAGGTCAGCCAGGGCATCCCTGGAATGGACAGAGCCTGGGAGGGGATCTGAGGAAGGTGATGTGTCCCCCAGTGCACCTTCGCTGTGGGCACCATTATGGGTGCCTCTGAGGACACAGGGACTCTAGCAGGGCTGGGTGCAGAGGCAAAGAGGGCGAGCTGGAGGCATCCAAAGTCAAGGGCCTGTGGTGGCNGGCGGGGCTGTTTGTCCCCAGGCAGCCAGGCTGCAGCAGTACAGACTCCCATAGCAGCAGAAACAGCTGTAAATGAAGAAGGCCACGGGCACACTTGAACTGCACAGCAAGCGGCTGGAGGTTTCACTTCTGTTTCAGGCTTCAGATGTGTTGAGCAGAGCTGTGCCCACCTCTCAGAACATCCTCTAAAGACACTGATTAACACCCTGGGGAGCATGCACCCTTGGGAGAGCCAGACATCTATGCCTGGACAGATGGGCAGCACAGGCTGAAGGGTGAGGCCTTCATGGCCTATGAGCATGGGTCTGGCAGGGCACTGGGCCACACCTCTCTGTTCGAGAGGCTCACAGCAGCAAGAGCACAAGAGGGTATGGTGGTCCTGGANTGTAATGAATACTACCAGCTCTGCCCTTACCCACACCCCAGTCCTGTCTTCTACTCTTTCTAAGCCTANGGANGGCTCACAGGGAGGCTTAGGCTCATGCAAGTCCAGAATAAGAAAGAGGTTTCAGGAAAGCCAGGGTAGGCCTCTTCAATGGTTGGGCCCCAAACTGGCCCGAGAAGATGAGTGCTCCCTCAGGCCCTCCCTTTAGCCTTGGCACCCTCACTGGCCTTCGATGCCTTTCCTTGGCTGTATAATGCCATAGAGTGGGTCTCTGGTCCCAAACTAGTGGTCCAAAGGCACATAAGGTGGCTCATAGAACTTTCTGAAAACGTGGGTTAATTACCAACATTGAACACACTCTCACATGAAAAAATACAGACAGCTAGATTCTCTTGGGGTGGGGATGGGGGATGAGGAGCAGATACCCTGGCACAAGAGGCAATACCTGCAGGGCACTCTTACCAGAGGTAAGAGTCTCTGTAAGGACTCAGTAAGGACCTGACTGGACCTCAGAGTGCACAGTCCCTTGGCCCTGAAGTATAAACGGACAGGGTGACTAACCTGAGGTACCCCTTCCTTGCCANCTCTGAGGTAGCCTGGAGCAAGTACTTGGCAGGAGTCCAGAGCCTATCTTTGCAGAGGTACCCATCTTGCAGTACCAAACAAAGGCTGCAACTGGGAACTCTGGCCAGAAATGGCTCTTTGGAGACTGTAGGGGGAGCTATTCACAGGGCTGGGGCTCTGGGGCCCAGGAGGATGATGGGAGGGGCATTCCAGAGAGAAGGCCTCTGTTGGGGGGAGGGTCATGTTGGCAGCAGGGCTCTNGGGAAGAAGGGGGAGGTAGGGGCACCCCAGCCAGCCTTGAGCAGCTGAAGTTGGCAGGTCTTAAATTAATCGCTACAATTTTACACAACAACACGTTTGGCAGGGCCTGGCCTAGGGCCAGCCAAGTCTCTGGAGCTCCCTAGATGCTTTTTAAAGCCCTGGAAGTCCCAGGCCTGGGAAAGATGGGAGGGGCCAGCCCAGCCTGCCTGCCCTAGGTCAGGCAATGGCCTGGGGTCCCTAGAGTCCAGGCTCAAACACACAGTGCTGAGAGTGGGGAAGAGGTGGGGCCATGGGCACCCCTGCCTACAGTTGGTCAGTCAGCAGAGCCAGGCCCAGAAGCCTCAGGGGTGGGAGGAGCATGATAAAAACAAGAGGGCTCTGGAGGCCATTCTGAAGCCCAGATGTAGGAGGGGTAGTACTGGTTGGAACAGGGGATCACAGAAAGTTGCCCATCTGTCAGGGCCATGATCTAGGGAGGTACAGGCTGTGAGAATCTTGTTGCTTGGAGGTGGGCCAGCCTCAGACCAGCAGTGGGAGCCACAGGCATTTCCAAGCCAGGATAGGTACAAGGGATTCCACCCTACTCCCAGGGACAACCTAAAGGTACTGCCNGGAGGCCACCCTAATCTCAAAGGGCACCATAGCAGCCCTGGATGCAGTCCTGGGGACCAGCAACTAAGAAAAGGGCAGCAAGGGAAGGGCCTCCTTAGAGTCACTGAAGCAGAGCCTGTGTCTCAGGGCCCTGCTAGGTGCCGGTCATCCTCCAAGGACCCGTTGAAGAGGGAGGGAGGGAGCAAGGGCCCTGGACTCATGTGACATGACTGCTCTGTGCCTCAGTTTCCCAAGCTGTGAAACAGATGCTGGGATGGTTGTGAGGCTCTGGGTGAGTCAGTCACATGAGTACTCAGTGCATGCTCACAGGAAGGGAGCTTGTTAGGCTCTGGAGAAGTACAGAAAAGAGGGCTTAGAAAGGCTCCCACAGCCAGAGAGAAGAGCTGACAAAGCCTGAGAAACACCTCATTTGCACAACACTGGCAACAAAAGATGATCGATAAGACAGGAATACCTGTTGAACTATTTCCTGAAATTCCACGACTGGAACAGGTGGATTGGGTGAAAAGGGTCAGCCAGCAAGGGCCCCATGACATAATGATATCCATGTCCTGAGTGGCACAGCATGTACCCAGTCCAACCACAGACATCTAAACGAAATGTCATTCAACTTTGCACGCCCCCTCCTGCTGCTGATCCCATACACCCCAGAAAGGCCCCATCCACTCAAGAGCTGCACTTAGCCATCTGTACCCAGGGATGCCAGGAGCCTAAGTCACAGGCAAGGCTCTGGTGGACAGGAACAGAGGCCCTTGGCCTGATGATGACACTGGCTGGGGGCAAAGAACCAGCTCCTCAGCTGGACTGTCTAGTGGCTGTCCAAACATAATCTCAAGGGGGTAACCTGGCCTAGGCAGCAGAGGGGACTCCACTCCTACCTGCCACCCACCTGCCCTCTTGGGCATCGGGGGAAGGAGAGGCAGGGGAGAGGAATGGGGCAGGGCTGGCAATTCAACCTCTGCCACAGATATCGCCCACAATGCAGCCTCTGCTCATGGATAGCCTCCAAGGTTCCATACTCCAGGACTCAGTTTCCTCTCTGTGGGAGCACTGCCAACGAAGACTCAGGGGAACAGGTATGCTCTGAGCTCACCAGTCAAAGCTGGTAACCCAAGGGGCCCTGGGGCCCAGGAGGCAACGAGAAGACAGAACTAGAGAGACCTGTTCTCCCAGCTCACTTGGGCCTGTCTGCCACCCCCTCAGCCCACAGGACATCAAAAGGGACACTCCCAACCACAGAAGCCCATCTCCAGCTGGGAGGTAGGTATGAGGGTCTCTAGGTTTACCGTANNCAGCTTCTATGACCCTTCTCAACACACATCCACCGACCTCTCTCAGTGGCTCCCAATCCCATGTGCCTCCTTGAGGCACTCTTAGGTTGTAGAAAAGGAGCTCTAGGGCACACCTACACCACCTAGGAGTCACAACAAACAGGACAGGGCTCCAAGGGCAGCAGGGGCCTGGTCTGAGCCATTCAACCATCCACCTCCATTGGCCAGGTGCTAGGACTCTATAGTAAAGAATCCATGGGATTCCTTGCTTACCCCAGAGGCCCCTCAATTACCAGCTCAGGTCCCAAGGCCTCAAGATACCAGCAGCACCCCAGCCCAGGATAGTGACACTGAGAATGAGGACTTCCCAGAGATCCCAGAACAGGCAAGGCTGGGACGTGGTTTCCACATGCAAGGCTAGGGGGCTGAGAGCAGCCAGGCCTTCCTGGCCCTGGGCCCAGTCTCACCCACAGGCACACGAGTAGGCAGGCCAGAGAGAGGGGGGCTGTGTCAGCAAGAGCTCTCAGCTGTTATTTCATCTCCTGGCCCTGCTTGATGGTCCTCTGGGTACCCAGGCAACTCCACCTTTCAGTGTTACTAGAGCCTTCTTCCACGAAGGTGGGACCTCGCCCACTGCCTACCCAGTAACAGGCAGACGCAAAGCCCCTGGAAGGCCTCCCTGTCCAACCAGTGCTGGAGAAGAAGAGAGTCTAGAAACCAAACAAGCCAGTACACAGAGCCAGCCTCACCCCAAAGCCTGAGCTGGGCCCCCATCACTCAAGTCCCCCGCTCCCTGGGCACCGTGCTATGGTGTGATGGGGGCAGGGCGCTCCCCTTGCCCTGCCCTTGGCCTTGGCATTGCTTTGCTGCATGGTGGGTGGGAGTGGAGCTGGCTGACACGAGTGCTGCTTCAGCAGACACCAGATCTGCTAGGGCTGGAAGGAGGGCCCAATGGGGAGGGGGCTGCACAGTCCTGCTCAGCCCAGCATCTACACTAGACACCCAAGCTGTCCTCTGGGACCCTGAAAGTCTTGTTCAACAGAACAAAGCCAATCACAAGCCCTATCACAAGCCCCTTGGGCCCCCATATACACAACAGGACAGAGGAAAACTTNCCATGGGAAGCCCAGAAAGAAGGAGGCCCTTCAGAGGCACCTGGAGATCTGAGCCCTTCAAGGTCACTGGGCCTGGCACAGAGGCATGCAACCACCCACCTCATGCACAGACCCAGTCTCCCTGTCAGAGAAGATCTGGCTTCTCTCNCTTGAATGGGATCTGTACACACATACAAACACACTACCCAGGGGTGGCCCCTCCAAGCCCACACAGGCCTGACCTTTCGGATGCGACCNCTGCGAGTGCCAGCAAAAACCACGGTGCGGCCCTGGTAGTCATAGGCAGCTACAGCNGTCAGGCCATCATCCTTGTCCACAAAAAGGGGTGTGCCCTCGATGGTGACCGTGCCCCCCAGTGGCTGGTTGAAGTCCTGCCCACAGAAGTCGTCATCGATCTGCAGGGGCTGTAAGAAGTGGCAAGGTAAGCATTTAGTCCATTTGAGTGCAGCAGGGGACGAGGCCAGGGAAGGGCGGCCTAGGGAGGGAGTGGGAGGTGCCATATAGCTACCCAGACCCAAACAAGGCCTATAATATTCTGGGGGAGAAATAGGGCCTGTGAAGCAGCCCAGGTCCAGTGAACGTGACACGTGAAGGAAGGGAGGGAGAGCTTTAGGGCCCCAGAATGGAACCAGGCCAGCCACTCCAGTAAGGGTCATGATGGACAAAGGAAGGAATGGCCTAGAATTGGGGGACAGCCAATAGAAGTATTCCTCCTGCAAATCTTACATTTGCACCTTGCATGTAGACAAAGACGATGTAAAGGCAGGAGGGAGTAGGCACACCCAGAAGGCACAGAGAGGGACCTGCTGTGCTGGCAGGAAGCAATCAATACAAGGTTCCGGAGATGGCTTGGAGTGGAGGCACAAGNAGGAGGGTGGGTAGACAGGACAGGAGTTTGGGGACAAGGAAGAGGACAGCTGGCTCTCCTCTGGGCTCTGAGGTTTGTTGGGGTAGAGGCCACTGATACGGATGCAGAGGGAGGCCAGCCAGGCTGGGAATCCCTGGAAACAGTCAGGAGTGATGAGCAGGTCTGAGGCCAGGAACAGGACATCCAGAGTACATGTGGGGACACAATGCCTTTCCTGAGAAGCCAANAGAACAGTGGCTTCATCTCCCCGCTGCATTCAGAGCCCCAGCCANGCCTATGGCCACCCTCTGAGGAGGCAGGGACTCCCACTGTTCCACTCTACTCCAAGGAGCAGCCTGTGGCTCCAGTTCTGAGATGGGAAACCTGCAGCCTCCTGGAGGACTAGCTGGCTCTGGGGGCAGAAAACACTGGCTGCAGAGCATCCAGCACAGGGTAGCTGGGTGGCCCCTGTGTCAGGGCCTCTCTCAGCACCCAGCATTGGGCATGGTGGGGTTCCAGGAGGATATGAGGGTGATAAGCTCCGCAGGAGCAGTGTCTGGAGTCCTTGTACTGGCTCTGTGACCCTGGGTAAGTCAATCTACCTCTTAGCCTCTATAACCTTATCTGTTAAAGGGGAGCAATCTAAAAATGGTCATCACCATGCAATGTCCCCAAGGGCTTTGGAGATTGTGGACAGGTGCTATTACCTACTTCCTAAGGCACACGATGATGTAATGGCTAGGAGGAGACTTTGGGGCTGGTATGGTGGGTTCAGGTCCTGCCTCACAGGGCTGGGGACCAGGGTGGCAAGAAAGCAGAAAACAGGCCCAGCATAGAACAGGGACACCAAGGTGTAGATAAGCTGTGAGCCCAGGAAGGGTGGCAGGAGCCCCCATCCATACTCCTCTAACCCCACTCACCGAGTTGATGCAGCCCAGCTCCTTGTTGAGCAGCCAAGGCAGTGAAAGCTTGCCCTCGCCACGGTAACATGACTGGATGCGCTCTTTGATTTTCTCCTTGATGGCCCGCAGTGTGAACAGGCACAGGGCTGACTCCTTGGGTGGCTTCACACGGTTCTTCTGGCCCTGTGCGAACACGGTGAACAACACGTCCTCATCCTCAGCAAGGCCCAGCTGCTTGGCCAGGGCCTGGCCTGGCCGGCTCAGGTAGGCATCCTGCACCAGGCGGTACTCCACTCCAGCCTGCTCACAGCCAATGGGGAACTCCACATAAGAGTAGAACTTGGGGTCATTCACACACAGCCGCACAATCTTGGAGGTGAAGAAGTGCTCACCAGCGGCATCAGGAGAGGTAAGCTGCGTGTCCAGCTGCAGGGTGAGGTAGTATACGAACTGCTCGCTGCGGAAACTGTACACATAATAGATGTCAAAGGCTGGGAACTTGGACAGTGTGTCTGATGGGATCTTGAGCTGAGATGACACAAACTCGTCCTGGTACACAAAGCCAAACATGTCAGCATCTTCCTCGTTGGCCATGAGCCGGCGACTGGACAACGTGGGGAAGTACTCTGATTTGCCATCAATGGGCGTGCCTACGAAGAGCTTGGCCTGACCCTGGCCAGGTGGCCCAGCAATGAGTACTCCTGCCATGCTGCCGGCCTCTCGGACACTGGACAGATAGTGCTCCTTGCGGTGGTGTGGCTCACCCAGCTTGAAGAGATCGTCCAACCTCAGGAACTGGCAGATGCCCTGTGAGGCACTGCCACAGGCCAACAGGCGGTTGGCAGCATAGTCCAGCAGCAGAAGCTTGTTGACGTTGTCTGTGCTGCCCAGGCCATGTGGGCATGACTGTACACTGGGGGGTGGATAGCACTTCTCGTTGTCTTCTACAGGGCCCGTCACATGGGCCCGAAGCAGGGTCAGGTTCCCTGACAGCTTGTAGATGCGGTTCACTGCGCCAACATATACCTCTCCGGTCTGCTCATGAACCACCAGGTGGGTGAGGCCCCAGTCATTAGCCACAAAGGTGCGGAAGGCGGGTTGTGGACCCACACCAGCTGGGGGTGANCTGACGGCCATCCACACACCCCTCAGCAGCAGCAGCAGCAGCAGCAGCAGTGTCCGAGGGCTCAGGGTTGGCAGTGGCATGGTGGGCTGGGGCCTCAAGTCAAGGTATTCAGGTCCTGTAGGGGTGAGCATCATGGGACTGGGTTTCTTGGCCCTGGAAAGAACAAACAAGAGAGAGTGTGAGTGTGGTGTTGCCCACTTATGCACAGGGCATTCATGCATGGCCTCCTCATTCTCTGAGTTCTCCGTATGTGTGTGTGTGTGTGTGTGTGTGTGCAGGGGTGAGCCAAGTGTCACAGGGAACACACTGTAGCTAGCAGTAGCAAAACAGGAGAGCTGCCTAGCAGCAGAGTGCTCCACTACAGCCTGTGCCCTGCCACTCGAGACAAGATAAGAATGGGTCCAGGAACACAGGACANTTTTCAAGGGTCTGTGGTCTACAGGACCCTGACCCAGAGCCTGCTCATGCCCTGAGGATCAAGATCTCTCTAGATCNTCAGTCTCAAATGAGTGATATGTTCTCCACATCAATCTCCCCCACCAAAGCTGAGCAGAGATAGGCTGTAGTACACATACCCTCCTCCACAGTGTCAGCTGCCTTGGTGATTCCCAGTACCATTTGGCTCAGGGCAGCCATGCTCCACACTATTAGACACTCTCTGAATTGTGGACTGCTCCCCTGAGACTCTGAAACAACCCCCAGCACAGCATCCACACCCACAAGGACCACCAGAAAGAGCCCCTCCCCCCACATAGTTCCAGAGCCACATGGCAATAGTTCCGAGCTTGGGTTAGGCTAGCCTGCACAACTTTCTATGGGATCTTGACTCTGGCATTGCTCCCTCGTTGACCTTGGCCCAGCATGTTACAAACCTCAAGGACGGCACTCTAAGGACAAATCTAGAGGCAGCAGCTCCCACTAGAAACCCTACATCCCCAGGCANAGGGCACTGTCCACAATGGCTCCTTCCAGGTACTCNAGTCTCATACTGCACTTGAAGCAAAACCAACTACCAGACAGAGGGAGGGCTCCCTACATCCCAGCCCTCAACAGTGTCCTCTGCCCACTCCTGGCCCCTCCACCATGTCTACCCACAGCCAGGACCACATGAGGCAGTTTGGGCTGTGTTTTAGACCTGCATTGCCTCCCAAACCCTGGCACGACACCTCAAATCCAGCTGTGTACCCACTGCCCCTAGAAAGTGCCACCTTCCAGGATTAAGTGGTGTTGGTCAAATGTAACGGCCCTAATGGAGACAATCCCNTTTTCTCAGTTTCCCTAGCCACCAAAGGGATAGCAACACTTCTTTGTTGGTGGCTGAAACAGTTTGGTCTATTTCCTGATTGACAGGTGCCATACTCTTGAGGACAGCAGGGTCACAGAGCCTGCCCTGTGGGCTTGGGGTGGGGGTCCTCTCACCTCACCCCTTGGCTGATGTCTGATCATAGAAGTGTTTAGTGTGGCGAGTGGGCAGCCAGCCAGTATACACAGCTTCTTTATACTCCCACACACTGCCCTCACCCACAGCCCCATTCACAGCTGGGGACACTGAGGCTTAAAGATGGCGCCCTCTCCAAGTCCAGGTGTGGAGCTAGCCAGAGGCAGCAAGCTAGCTACAGGTGCTCAGCCCTTCATCTTCCATGTCTTACCCTANAGCACAAGGCACCTTGTTCTGTTCTGCCCCCACAGTTGCTCAGGTAAGCCTGAGATGCCTCTTCTGACCTGCTCATTCGAGCAGTAGCTGTTAGTACTCAATTGTCGGGCTGGTTAGTGGCTCTGGCTACTTATTGCTCATATGTTCTCCCCAAAGGACATAAGCTGGATGCAAATAGGTCACACTTTCTCTCCAGAGCCACTGGGCCCAAGTAGATTCAGCAAACACTTGTGACTGAGTGAACAAGTGAGTCAAGGCACTAGGAGTGGCCAGCCAGGCCTGGACAAAGTTATCTTCAACATGAATCCATAGGGGAAACTGAGGTTCAGGGCAGCAACAAGTGCTGGAGTAAATCCCAGAGCAGATGCAGGGTGGTACACTTTGCAGGAAACCTCCCAGCAGGCTGTCAGCTGCCTTGTGCCCCAAGACCAGCAGCCACCAGGGGCCTCCACAGTCAGCCAGAGAGGAGAACACCCCCACCAGTCTCCTACCCCCCAAACCAAAGCAGACTAGAGAACAGGTTGTTTGCTGACAAAACGGGCCTGGGCTGAGCACTGAGTCCATGTGAACTCCAAAGAAAACATGAATCACTCACCGTTTATCAGTTCAAAGCAGGCCTGCAATTACCAGGGGCTGGGCTCTCCCCTCCTCCGGGATAATTATACACGTCTTAATGCAATTACGGGCCCTACTTTTTATATTAAACAGGAGGGCCCTGGCTGAAGAAGCCACCATCCAAACTCCAGCCTGGCCCTGGGCCCACTCCCCCCGCCTCCTAACAGAAGCTGCTGGGAAGGGATTGGCCTGGGGGGCACAGGGCTGCCGGCCAGGAAGGAGGGGATCCCAAGCCCACACCTACCACGCACAAAGACTAGCAAGGATGCCTGGGCTACTTTCTCTAGTTTAGAGAGACTAGACTCAGGGNTCAGACAGCTACAAGGTCACACAGCCGGCCCCATAGAAAGCGACTAAAGCTAGAGTTCCTGTAGAGACCCCAGGCAGGAAAGCGGCCAGGTCCACTCAGAAAACAGTGTGTGCCTGAAAAGCAGGGTCTGATACTGGGTGCTGGGCCAGGCTGGGGGAGGGGAACAGACGGGCTCTGGGTTCTGTGAGCTGCCTGGCCAGCCTACAGAAGCTCTCAGAGGGGCCTTCCCACCTGCTCTAGAAGAACCAGGTCCAGTGGATACTGGTGGGGTGGAGGTGTTCTAGAAGGATGGCATGGAGAACACACCTGCTGAAAGTGCAGATGGAGCGGCACAAATGGCCAGAGCTCCCCAACATGCACAGTGAGAAACTGAACAGGAGGACCATGGTGGTGCTGGGTGTGTGCAGTAGGGTCCCAGAGAGAGAGGCCAGGCTTGTAGGTGGGGGCCTCCGCCAGGGGCCACTCTGGAACAAGCCTCCAGTGGCGTGCATACAGCCGGTACCCTGCCCTCTCCTAACCCTGGATGACACCATGGTTCTTGCTCAGAAACAAAGACCTCAGAGCCCTCACATGGGGAAAGCTTGCTCCCTGTGTCCTGCTGCTCTGGAGCCTAATGGGTGTGGATGGGCTGGTCTCACTGTCATCTTACCTAGTGATTCCCCCTCAGCAGCCAGAGGATTGCTTTGCCTTGTCACCCTGCCCCACCCTGTAGGAGGTCACAGGAGATGGTCTCCAATGGCCTGCTCTCTACCTGGAGGCCTTGGAGTCCTGTGTTCCAGAAAAGGTGCCAGCTTCTGGCCTTCCCTGGGGTCCCATACTCCTGGCCAGATGCTCCATGGGATGTGGCTTTGTCCACGACATCTTGTCTGGCCTCAAACCCAAGAACACATACCTCGGCCAACCTTGTATACAGACCCCAAGCCTCCACCCATGCTGTCCTCTATGTCTGAAGACACCTTTGGTGGGCTCCAAGCTGCCACCTCCCCACTGCCTGACAGCTTAGCCCTGAAGCAGAATCCCTGCTTTGCACCTCTGCCTAGGGCACTAGCTGAGTGCTTCCCAGACCCAGCAGACTCTTGGCCAGCCTAATGCAGCACCCCACCTCCTGCTTACCCCCCCCAAAGCAAGGGACTTGGGAAATTGGGGGTGCTCCCGGAGGGCTGGAGGCACACAGGATAGCACCACCCCTACAGGACTGAAGACCCGCAGCACCTGCTGGAGGGAGTAGGCAGCACCGGGGGACAGAGGGACAGAGGTAGGAGACTGGCTGAGGGGCAGAGGCTCAGTTCCTTCCCATCCCCCCCAACACACCCCTTTCTTTCAAGGGGCGTGGCCCCAGCACCCCACAGATGAGCCTGAGACAGCTCCTGGCACCAAGTAACCCCTCAGAAGCCTTCTCATCCCCTTCCAGGGCTGCACCTGGGGTCTCTGCAGGCAGAGGGGCCTCCCTGGAGTCTACGCTCGCCCTTCCCGGCAGCAGCCAGTGTAAGCCCACCACCGCCACGGTCCTCGCAGTACACCAGGCCTGGGACCATCCAGGAAGCAAGGGGGGAAGCCTCCAGGGAAGGAATGACCCCGTGGAGGCCCTGCGCAGGGGGAGGCCGAGGAGGCCCGAGTCGGCGGCCTCTCCGGTGGCACCGCACCGCCCCTTGCAGCCGCCGGGTGGAGGGCCTGCGGGCCAGGGCTGACCGCGGAGCTCACTCGCGCGCCGGGGCTGGAGGGGGCGGGGGTCCCCACGAAGCCTTGCAACTTCCACCCCCATGGTCCGAGGCCGGCCCAAGGCGCAGCCTGGGACCTCCCCAAATCCCGCGGCCCTGCCCGGGCCTGCCCAGCGCGGCGCTCGCCTGCGGCCCACGTCCCCACCCGCGGCCCGGTCCGACCCGGCGCGACACCGGCCGACATGGGCACCCGCAGGGCCCTCCCCGCGGGGCCACTGCAAACTTTCTCTTCTGCCTGAAGGAGGGGGCCGCGACTGCGACCACAGACATTGCGCCGCCCGGATCGCAGGGCCCCGGACGCGCTGCGACCCGCCGGGACGCGGCAGCCTTTTGCAGAG
>LZPO01108069.1:0-10075 GCA_001675575.1 Neotoma lepida | reverse complement strand
CACACACACACACACACACACACACACACACACACACACACATGCAGACTTCCCAAACAGAAGCTTGCTTTTGGTATCAGGGAAGTCATGGAAATGGGATAAGGTCCAGGCTGGGGACAGCCTGTATTAGCAGATGTGCTGAGGGAGGCTGGCCACCTGTGCGCATGATACACAGACCTAGGCACACAAAAGCACACACAGGAGAACACACACCAAAGACATACAGACACACACAAGCATATGCCCCTGCCCATGTGAACACAGAACTCCCACATTTGCACACTCCTTTATGCACATGCAGAAATGGACATGTGCATTCCCACACTTGCATACTTTGCATATACCATCTGCACCATGTGCACACAATCTCTATGGCCCAAGAGCAAAGTACCATGAGCAGTCAGCCACTCCTTCCTCACCCAATCACACCCATGGGAAACAAGCAGAGACAAGGAATCCGATGGAGTTAGCGAACATACCCTCATTCTTTTGGGGTACAAAGGTTGGTGTATAGGCCTGGCTTCCACCTGCCCTAGTGAGGAGGGTAGAGAGCCTGCCAGCACTGGCCTCTGTGCAGTGCATGGGGTGGGAACACAGGGCTATGGTCAGCATCCAGCCTCTAAGAGGAGGTAGGCTGTCTAGGTCAGGTGACAGCTCAGCTCTCAGCTGGCCTAAATAGGCTCAGAAATCTTCCCCTCCCAACACTAGCACCTCAGACTTGACTACACTTGAGTTCAAGTNCCCCTTGGGTACTTGGTGTGGCCTCATCTTCTCAGACAGTATAAGTTGGTGCCCCCTCTCCAGCCCAACAGCTCAGCTCGGCTCGGGAAGAAGGGAAGTGAAGATACTGTGACAGGGTTTTTTCTACAATCATATGCTTTCCTGGGGACTCTGCTGAAAATGACAGAAAACCTGCTACCAACACACNTGTGAAAGGAAGCAGCTAGCTGTGTTAACTTCAGGTCTGGCTCCCCAGGTTCTCTCTGACCACATGCCTCCCTCAGCTCTACTTCTGGGTACCCTCTTCCCCTGTGGGAGGAGGGGACAGGTGCTGCTGATTGGGGTGGAGGAGGGGGGATTCCTCAGCAAACGTCAGCTGTTTGTCAAAGAAAATAGAGGAGGCCACAGACATTCCCTAGAAACCCTGGACATTGCTTTAGCTGTTTTGTAGATGGGGAAACTGAAGCTCAGGGACTTGCTGAGCTGAGGTCCCCAGGGCTGAGGCCTCACTGGTAACCACATGCTCACTTTCTTGCCCTGAGTCGGAGACAAGAGCATTCCGGAGACAAACAGGTGACCCTGGTGATGGGCAGTCTATCCACTCCTCAGGCCTGGCACCTCCCCTACCCAGCTCCAGGAGCTGTGGAAGCTCAAGGACCTCAGTATGGATGAGCTAGCTTTGTCGGGTGGGCACTGGGAGGTGGAGGCAGAGACTTAGTGGAAAGCTTCCCCTGAAGTTCTGCTGCAATGAGGGGTGCTTGGGGTACAGTTGGGAGGGAGGGCAGAGGCTTAGGAGGAGTGCTCTGAGTTCCGGGGAGGTGGTGGTGGGAGCCAGGCCCACTAGCAGTTGGAACAGTACAATCTGCTCTCGAGACCAAGCATCAGCTTGTCCGTGTGTGCTGGGGGCAGGTAGGAGGAGATGCTATGCTGGGGGCCCTGGGCTAAGAGCACTGTTACAGTTNACAGATGGTCATCTTTCAGATTAGCCTCTATAAGGACCCTAGCAGACAAGACTTTCTAGAATGAAGCTGCTCCTGCTAGGTGCCAAGTCCTCAAGCCGAATTCTGAATGGACCGGTTTTCCAGGAACAGGAGCCCCCAAGGTGGCCAATCACAAGGGAGAGTTCACTGCACTGTCCCCCTCTGTGCTTTCCTTATAGAGAATAACTGAAATGGCTAATCTCCTGTGTTGGGTTTCTGCTTTCCCCAGCACTTTCCATGAAGTCAGCCTCCATTGTTTGGTTCCTGGACACTCATCATTTCATAGAACGAGGCAGCTCCCAGCTTTAGAATGACAAGCGAAAGCCAATTAAGATCTTCCTATCTGCTGTGATTCTGTGACTGGCATCAGCGGGGAAGAGGGGCAGGGTGGCCAGGCAGCTAGGCCGAAACTCTCTGTATAGGGAACAGGGAGGGTTGGGCACCCTGCACAACACTACATAGCCCTGGGACCTGCACCCCTATACTGCCCTGACCTTTGCTAGAGAATGGAGTCCCCCAGGCTGTCCCAAGTCAGCTACTGAGCTCTGCTTTTTGGTCCCAAGATCCTCTAGGCTTCATAGTCTGGGTAAGCCTCACGGCCACCTGTGGTCAGTGAGGTTCTTGTCAAGCTGCTCCTGTCTTCCATCCCCAGGGCCTCCTTAGATGGGCTCCAGCTGAGGCTGGTCAGTGTTGCCATTCCCAGAGAAGAATGTGGTTCTAGAGAGCTCTGAGGCCAAGGCAGCCTTCCCTCTCCCTCTTAGGCAGCCATCAGTGCACCATGGCACTTGGACTAGGCCAGGAGTGAGGGGGTGTGTGTCTGCTGGGGCTCCTGCTCAGCCTGCTTGAGCCTGAGACCAGTGCTGGCCTGCAGAGGGACACTTGGAGGATGCTGTGTGGCCTAGCAGTTGCCGAGCAGGAGAGTGAGAAGGAGATCCTAGGGGTCAGTGGCTGTCTGCTGACCATGTGCAGACCTGAGCAAGCAAGGCACAGGGAAGGCTGAAAGGGACCAGGATAGAAGCTTCGCTCAGCAGTGCTGGAAGCCACATATTATGGTGTCATTTATGCCAGATCTGGGGTGGCCTGTTTCCCAGCAGACTGAGCTGGCACAGGCTTGTGCAGTCTAGTTCCCAGGTGCGCACACACCTGGCAGTAGACACCTGCCCAGCCCTGGAGCCCGACTGAGCTTGCAGAATAGGAGGGATGTCTGCAAGTTACTGCTGTGGGATTTCTAAGACAGATAATGTCTAGTAGCCAGGTCTCTACAAGAGGCTCAGAAAGGCTCACTGNTCCTAGATGGAGGACAGCTCTGATGACACTTAAGGTCAACAAGTCATGTGGCCTGTGACCTGCCTCATCCCAGCAGGTCTTTCCCTCCCTGCAGGGCTCAGACCAGGGCACTGATTAGCTTCCCTATGCACTGTGAGGCACTCCCCCAGAACACAGAAGGAGGGTTCCATGGCTGCCTTTCCTGAGCACCTACTCTCACAGTGTGGCTGAATAAGACCTCAGGCAAACCTGCCCAGATGGTGGGTATCCCCCAAATATCAATTCTCCCTTGGGCTTTGAGGGAGAAGTACGGGGATGCCTGTGCCACAAAGCCTGAGTCTGGGGCACTCAGATCCAGATAGCTCAGGGACTCCCCGAACAAACTTGAACAGGAAACACAAGGTCACCAACAGAGAGTCCAGAGAAGCCCCAAGCTCCACCCAAACCCCTGCCCTGACATGATGCAGGCCACAGTGTGGTCCTGGTGCTTGGCGTGCAGTTAGGGGAAGGCTGAGAACTGGAAGGCCAGTATTTAGACCTGTCCATCTCAGTCTTCACATCTGTACCATGGTGGTGCCACCCATACCATATAAGAGACCTGGAAACTGACCATCCTTTCTTACTATCTCATATTCAGACACCCACTCTGACCCATCAGAGGGCAGCTTCATCATCCTGGGCTGTGCATACCACAGTGCTCTCTGGCTTAGCCCTGCCTCAGTCTGCCCTTCTCTGTGAGAGCAGAATGACATGGCTCTAGGTGCCTGAACAGCACTGCCCCTTGCTCAAGGCCTGGCTTCCTCAGCCCTGCTGCCCCTTCCCCAACTTCCTTTTCCTCTCATGCCCACTGCCCCCTTAGCTACAGACACCTTGCCCCTCCTCACCAGGGGCCAACTCCTCCAAGCTCTGTTCTGTCCTGCAATTATCCACCAGCTTTCCTGAGAGCAAACAGAAGGTCTTCTGGAAGCTGGCACCATCCCAAGGGAAAAAAAAATTCCTTTATTTCTTCTTCTCATACCTGCTCCGTGGTGGCTTTTGTGTAGTCATGTAGTTATGGGTTTCCATGTTGTCCCCCTTCCAGGCCTAGTACTCCCACAGAGAAGCAGTCTGTCCTATGAGGCTCTGTGTCATTGGTGACCAACAGACGGCTGGACACAGAGTCAACAGAAGTGACTGGGTGCCAGTGAGTGAATGACTGCAAACAAAGACATCTGCTTTATTTGTTTTCGGTCAGTAGCACATACTGTTTCTCAAGCATGGTGGCCCCATGCTCAGAGGCATATGGATGCCCAGCTGGGAACTGCAGGGTACAGGGGCCATGGCCTGGGATCTGTGGTCCTATGATGGGTTCCTTCTTCAAGGCTCCAGGAAGGATGCTGCTCCTCAGCCCTTCAAAGAGAATAGCCAGAGTTCAGCTGAGCTCTCTTCTGCCCCAATGATGGCCCAGGACAGGGCTGCAAGAGGCAACAACTCCATGCTTTCCAAGCTCCTGGAGACTGCATGGGACAGTGGCCATTCCCTGGGAGCATGACTGGCTACTAGAGACCTGGACTGGGTCTCTCCTCATTGCCCAGCAAGACAAAGGACCTTTACTTAACACATTCTGCAGCAGTAATAGCCAGCACCACCTCTTTATCTCCAGAGGCCCAGTTCCCTTCTCCACTCTCACAGTGGCATGCCTAGCCCCCACCCTGGTATAGTGCAGCCTAGCCCACTTCTGCTCTGTGTAAGCAAGGGCCTCCCTGTTCTCTAGTTTAACAACTAGGGGTTTTCTAAGAGAGATACTGGGAGAGTGCACCTGTGCAATTGGGTTCATGCTATAGGAAGCTCTGCATACCTACAGGCTATAGGTTTGTACCTGGAGGGGGGCCCTCAGGTATCCTGAGCTGTCCCAGGAATGCCTTTGTTATCTAAGTGCTTTTGGAAGCTTATCGTTTCTGAGGGTCCTTCACTCCTGTCTCACCTTTGCCAGAGACTATGTTCAGTGAGCTGGCAGAAGGCAAAGAGTTTCTCCAGTTAGCATGCCTTAGTCACAGGGAGCCCTGTGAGCCTGGTGCTGAGGCCTGGTCTGTGCCAGACTGCATGCACGATTTAGAGGTGGACTGGGGGCCCAGCTGGCCTCTGATGTAGCCAGGAGCTCCCNGAGGACTTGCTTTCCAGGAGCATTGGGTGTAGAGCCAGAAAGGAGAGTCTGAGCCTGGAAGGTCCCAAGCCTCNTTTAGGTATGTGTAGTGACAGAGGCACATTGGAGCTTCCTGCAATCTGTCCACCACCATCATCACATTTTCCATGCTTTCACTTGGTGCAATGAAGTACGTTGGTGGGATATACTAAGGGGGCACAGGGACTGAAAGTGGCCTCTGACACAGGGTGGATGGAGCAGGGCTTAGAGCTGCTGCTGAGGAAAGCTGGAGGTAGAGCAGGGAAACCTTCTCTCAGCCCCCATGCTGAAAGGTGAGAAGTTGCCACTGGCTCCAGAAAGGTGGACAAACTTCATAAGCCTAGCCAGGTAGAGCAGCACAGGGGATAGGTCCCAGGGACATGTCTGCAGTCCTAAGAGTTGTGAGGCACGGCTCTGATCCAGGTGGTAGATGGGACATCTAAATAATGGGGCCCAGGCATAGACTGTTCTGTCCCATGCTTACATGCTAAGGCGGTGACCTCACCTTGCGGGCAGTGCTCACGCAGTGCTGGTATGCCTTGACCAGGTCCGAACACAGAAGTACCTCATGCAGATGGTCACGGTAGCAGCGGAGGATCTGGGCCTGTAGGCCGGAACATACAGGCTCCACCCTGCGGGGCCTGGGGGATGACAAGAGCAGATGGTTGGCATTAGAAGGCATGGGAGGCAAGAGTTCACACTTAACACCCAGAAAGACACTAGGATAAGCTCTGGATGTCCAGCCACACGTCAGCTCACTGGTCCTATGGCCAGTAGCCAATACTGAACAGACTGGGGTCTAGGGCTGTATGATAGCTGGCTGCTGCCCTAAGTCCCCCATGCCACCAGGATGTGTGAGGGGCCTGGTGGGCAGGAGTCTTAGCTGGAGGACACAACATTGGACAGTCTCCCAGCTGGCTGGGTCAGGCTCTGACCTGACACCATAGCCATGTGACAGGAATGCAATTTTCCCCACAAAACCCCTGTTCTAATTTTACCACAAGCACAAGTGAAGCAGGAAACCTAGAGATGTCCAAAAGATAAAACAAAAATACACTTCTTAGAGAGAATTGTAGTAATGTTTTCAGGCACTTCACTATTTTTTCTTTCTTCCTTTATCAAAATAGTTTTAGAATCTACAACAAATGAATATGCTGACTTTCTATAACTATGATGCAAAACAAGTGATAAAAAAATAAACAATAGATTATACTGTCACAGGTGCCTCCCAGCCTCCCAGCGGCCACCTTTGAGCTGCAGACCACTTCCAGATGCCTTTTTCATTCCACCTACGTCTCTTCCCCTCTGCCTCCCTCACTGTCCACACCCAGTGTCCCCACAACTCACACACACATAGCTACACATACTCTCATGCACCTCACACACACTCCCACATGTACGGCTGCCCCTTCTTCACTCGCACACTTGTTCTCCTGTGCTCCTACACAGTCACCCACCCCATGCACTCACTCTCACGCCCCTAACACATCCACACACTCCCACACAGCCATTCTCTCACACTCATCCTCCTACCCCTCCCACAAACCTCCTTTCACACCTTTCCTGGGGTCCTGAGCACACTCTCCCACGCCTCAACCCCCAGCAGCTCATAGAGCAGCACACAGGTGAAAACAGCCCCAACACCTCTCCTGGCTATTAATTCTTCCCCACCTCCTTCTCCCACATGAAAACTGTGGTATGGAGAAGTTCCATCGCATAGCTAATGTGTGGGGAGGGTATATTTATTGACACTGTGGTGGCGCCATCTACCCATCAGCTTTCCAGTGGGTTTGCATCCAAGCTCACCAAGGTTTGTAACAGCTGTGGTGGACTTGCAGTGACACCTGACAGTTATAAAGCTGCAGCAAGCCATTCCTTATATTCCTTGGCAATAAAAAGGATGGCTATTCTGCAAGCTGTGTTCCAGGCTGGCCTGCTGTTCTGCCCTGCACCTCTGAATTTAGAGTGTCAGCCATGCAGTAGACACCAGAGGGGGTAGATCTGTCATCAAGATAACTCAAGCAAGTCAAAGCCATCAGTTAAGAAGAGCCAGCAGCAGAGTCATCAGGGGCTTAGGAAGTAAGGCTGCATGTCTCATGCCCAGGCCAGGGGTCTGGCCAGGCACTTCTAGCACTGCCATTTACTCCATAATGCTGCCTGCAGTCTTTCCTTCTTCCTGAACCAGCCCCGGACCATAGTCATCATGTGCTGTCCTCTCTGTAGGCATAGTGCCTCATTTAATCAGGCCTGACCCTTCTAGAAACCTCACTCATCCAGTTCACCTTTCTCTGCTGGCCACAGCTTGGTCACAGCTGTCAGAGCTTGGTCATGGCCTATCCTCAAGACATGTGCCAGTGAAGGAGTGAGAACCCNTGTTTAGCTGAGACAGTCAACCNAGGTCTGAACAAGTTAGGAAGTTTGTAACAGAAGTTGGCAGGCTGGCTGGCTGCTGTGGCAAGCTGCCAGGCCACAGGGGAGAAAATCCACTTAAAGGGTANAAGCCCCCCCTATTCTCATAGTTGTGCTCAATGCTGCCCAGGGGAGCCTCCTCCCAACAAGCTTCAGTGAGGTCACCTGGGGACTTTGCCTCTGCATTGACATCCAATCCTTAGACACATGAAGGAGAGGTGCCTTTGGATGTGGTCCCTTTCTCTTAAGCCTCTGGAGACCCCCTTGTCAGCTTTTACCTGCTGTACCCACAGTACCTGTGGGTACTGTGGGGTTACCTCCTTTATAACTTTCCAAGTGCTTGTGGAATGGCTGCTTTGTACTTTCGGTACAAAGACCCAGTCATGGGCCTTTTGGAGGTGTATGGCCTTGGAGGACAGAGTTCTCAGTGGCACCCTGTCTCAGACAAGTATTCTCTATGAGCACTGCTCTGAGGTCCCCCAGAAGCATCCTGAAATTCCAGCTTGCACCCCTATCCCACTATCTCCCCTCCTGGCTCTGTTCTCTGGCTCACACAGGAAGGTGCAGCCGTCCTCCCTGCAGAGTTAACTCTGCATAGTGGTGCCTTTGACTGCCAGCTTTATTTGGTGGCCTGTATTGCTGTCCCCATGCCAGGTCTTATGTTCCTTAAACAGCCTCTCACCTGCCTAAGACCCCANGGTACAAGTTCAATCTTAAAGCACATTTCCCTTCCCTATGTGACCTTTGAACATGGTCAACAGGTACCGGACAGACACCAGGGGCTATCTCAGCTCTAAGTGCTATGAGGCTTACTGTCTTTATTGAAAAAGTACCCTGGCAGGCTCCTGGGCTCAGTTTGAGGCACACTGGGAGGTCTGACTCGACCTCCCCTCCATACACTTATGACAAAGCCACTAATAGATTAGGCTGAGCTGCAAGTAGGCAGAGGAGTGGCTTCACCACTAGTCCCTTTTCTCATGGTCACAGAGCTGCTCACCTTGCTGATGGCTGCTCTATTGGCTTCAAGTGCCGATAGGAGGACCAGTGAGCTAAAAGCAAACTTCAGAGAACACACAGTGGGTTCCTAGGAAGGGAGAAATTAGGCTGTGTGAAATCTACCTCTGTGTGAAATCTGCACACCATTGCCACTGCTGAGGCCACAGTACCCCTCCACAGGGACTTCAGCACAGTAGGAGCACACAAGGGCAGGCAAATGTCAACGGAAGTCTTACCCATTGTGCACAGAAGGCGCCGAGCGAGGCAAAGCTCCTGAAGTGAACCTTTCTCTGAAGTAGGGTAGGGCTAGCCAGGTCAAACCATTCGGAAGCAGGTGTTGGGTGGCCTCACCCCATTCAAGGTGACCTGTTTTACCCTGAGTGGCTACGAAAAGCTCCAATGGGTAAGAACAATCTTGTGAATGGGTGTCAGCTTAGGTAGTTGTGGAAGCCCTGCTCAGCTGACCTGGAACACACAGTCTCAGTACATACTCAGTAAATGCAAAGTCCTATAGCAAGAATGGCACAAAAATCAGGTTTCCAGCAGCCACAGCCTTTACCCAGAAGCACACATGGCCTTAGCACATCAGAAGCCAGGCAGGTTTTCTGTTTCTGTAGTGCACATCTATATTTCTGCTTAGCTTACATCAATATGGATCCCACATATCTGCCACGATAGAAACTGATGCTCAAAGGGGGTGGCCTGGGAAGGAGTAAGCCCTGATACCTTCTGCACACCTAGAGGTCAGGGGCTTGAGTTTCCTTCACTGTCCATATCCTTCCCAGGCCTTGGAACATGACCTTATTTGGACACACAGTGTGGCTATGGATACACTTAGTAAAAACAGGTAACAGAGAAGTAGAATGAACCAAACCCAGGGGTAATCTAGTTCACTCTCGTGAGAAGAAAAACAACAGTGACAGACACGAGTCGGTTGTGTGGGGGCAGGGGTGGAGACTGTACCACACTTCACCAGCCAAGGAGTGCAGGAGTATCTGCAGCTCCCACACTGGATGAGAGGACCAGGAACTGCTCACACCTTGCACCTGGACTCTCAGCCTCTAAAACTGAGAGAATGCATGAGCCTTTGAAGGTCTCATAGGAAGCAGAGTGGACGTGGTGGAGTGGAGGATGGCACTAGCTTCTTAGCTACCAGTCACCCACTGTACATGTACTAGGATGGACTCCAGGCTCAGCAAAATCTCTGACCCCAACCTTGTGAGGCACTGTCCTCACTAGTTTTATATGAACTTGACACAAGTTGGTCTTTTTGGAATAGAAAATTGTAATTGAGAAAATGCTCTCACTAAATTGTTCTGTGGGCAAACCTGTTGTACATTTTCTCAATTGACGATTGATGTGGGAGGGCTCAACTCACTGTAGGTGGTGCCATCTCTGGGCTGGTGGTCTTGGGTTCTATAAGAAAGCAAGCTAAGCAAGCCACGAGGAGCAAGCCAGTAAGCAGCATGCTATGGCCTCTGCATTAGCTCCTGCCTCCAGGTTTCTGTTCTGCTTGGGTTACTACCCTGACTTCCCTCAATGA
>LZPO01108068.1:160298-174639 GCA_001675575.1 Neotoma lepida | reverse complement strand
AGGAGGGGTCAGGATGATCCTTGAGCCCTGGAGTTTGGGACCAACCTAGGCAACATAGCTAGGCCTTATCTTAAAGCTCCACTTAATAGAATATGCAATATGTGAACTCCCAAACTTGCATAAAAACCTCTACAGAGCATGGCCTTTAGCCCTCTATCGTGCTATTCTAAGTCACAGGTCTACGTCTCCTAGAGCGGAGCTAACCAGCTCCCCTGGTCTCCAGCTCCGGTCAGGCTTCCCCTCCTACACTGGCACTGCTAAGTCAGGATCCAGGGCGGCTCTCCGTCAACAAGCCACAGCCCCACTGCCGGTGCCCGGTCTGCACATCCGCCCATCCCACCCACTCGGAGCTGACCCGAAGCTGTGTGCCAGAGCGGTCCGGGAGCACGGGGGACAGCACGTCGTCGTAGGAGAGGACGCCCACGGCCCAGCCCCGCTCCTGCTGCAGCTGGAGGGCCAGAGCACGCGCGAAGGTCGACTTTCCAGCCGCCGGCAAGCCGCACAGGACGCACAGTCCCAGCTTTGGCCGCCCGTCAACGTTGACCTCCCCAGACTCTGCCGCGGTCTTCATGTCTCCACTGAGGCCTGCAGAAACCTGGGCGCCCGCTGCGCATGCGCACTGCACCAGCACTATGCCGCGCCCCCACGCGGCGACACTGTGGGGGAACAAGAGAGGATTCGGGTCCAGAGAAGATGTCTTGTCCAGGCTGCTATTCAGGTCGCCTTCTGGACCATGTGAACGACTGGTGTCAGCTGTCCCTGACGCCAGTACCCTAAGCCAGGGAGGCATCGGCGCTTCTTTCGTCCTCTGGACACGCTTAAAAGGCCCGTGAGTTAGGTTTACTCCCGATAGAATCATCCTCCCTGTCCCACCTTCAAACTATTAGGGTTTTGCATTTTGGCTTGGTTACGAATCTCAGAAGAGAGAATTGAAACTTCTTAAGGAAGGCTTTGAAGTAAAGAGCGGGAAATCAAACAGCAGGAGGCGAAGCGAGAACAGCCTATTTTCAGCTGTTCCTGGACTTGATGGGTTCGAGGGTTGAGTATTCGTTATTGAGTGCTGGTGCCGCCAGGCGGCAGCAAGTGAGAAGAAATAAGGACAGGAAACGCACAGCCTTAGACCTTATCTCCCACACATGCAGGCAGAGAACAGGGATTATCGATTAAAAAATAAAGTGGTAGCAAGCTGGGAGTTGGGACACAAGCCTATAATCCCAGCACTTGAAAAGGCAGATGCAGCAGAAACAAGAGTTCGAGGCCAGCCTGTGCTACATGAGACCCTGTCTCAAACTCCAAAAAAAAAAACAAAACAAACCGGGAAGAACTACCAAACAAGGAAAATGTTGTGTGTGTGGTGTAAGTAATACTGAATTTAGAAATTATTTGAGCTGTTTCCCCATCTTTGCTGATTTTTATAGGGCTATCAACAAAACATCATGATTCCTCATCCTTTCCACTCCATTTACATCCCATCATACACAATTCGTGTAGGTAACCAAGTGTATTTGTGACTGGTTAGGGAAGGTATAGCTATGTGGTTCCAGTCAAGAGGGAAATTAGTTTTCTATAACCACCTTGCTGGGATGTATACCCCTGGTCTCTTATACACATCTAGATGTGTATAAGAGACAGACCTTTCAAATGTGTGTTGATTCATATGATGAAGGCAGATTTTTTTTTTTTTTTGAGACAAAGTCTTGCTGTCTTGCTGTTGCCAAGTTTAGTCTCTAACTTGTGGGCTTAAGGGATCTTTCCACCTGTGTCCCAAGCAGCTAGTGGCAACAGGCATGTACCACCATGCCCCACTGAACATAGATTTGAAATATTCTCCTAGAAGGCATAATGAGTTCTTATATCAATATAAGTATTGATATAACTATTTATAACTATTTAAAATAAGCAATCAAAACCCTGATCTGTTTAACTTAATATTGGTTATTGGTGGGAAGTTTCTAACAATTTTTTTTGACAGGGTCTTACTATGTAGCTCTGGCTATACTGGAACTCACTATGTAGACCAGGCTGGCCTTGAACTCAGAGATCCACCTGCCTCTGCCTCCTAAGTCCTGGGACTAAAGGCACTACCTCCAGCAACTAACAAACATTCTTAATTATTTCAAAAGAGAAAACAAAAAGAAAATCCTTTGCAATTCCTTACATATTAAGATTGAGGTCAGCTCTGAACCATAACCACATTGGCTTCTAAAAGAACCCCAAATGTTCACCATTTTTTGCTGCTTTGTGCTTCTGTGATAAAGTTGGTACCTCTCACCAACTTATCAGTTCCACACAGTAGAACTGTTCTTAGCTTTACAAGCACAAAACGATTCCTTATGCCAGCAAGTATGCAGCTGGGAGGGGAAGCAACTATGGAAACTGGTTAAGCCGGAGACTGCAAAGGAATTATATAGTACTTCATAGAGTGTAATGTAGCAGAGGAATCAATTCCATTCTATAACAGAGATTCAAGCTTGGTTATGAACGATACAGGTTTTGTTTTGTTTTTTTTCAAAACTGTTGAGAAAAACTAGTACTCTAGGGAGAAGAGACTGGGAGGAAGGTAGGATCAGAGTTCACCAGGCTTTGTAATGCTAAGGAATAAAGGTGATGCTGGTTCAGTCAGCAGCATCAATCATTAGAAGGGACCGAGAGCAGAGGGCAGAGCAGAGGTTGACATGGCGATGATGAGACTGGGATAATGACCTTGGTAAAGAAACTCCCAGAATGGGTCAGATGAAGCTAGTGCCTCAACACATGACAAGCAGAGATGAAGAAAGGTAAGAGCTTTAGAAGAAAAGAAGAAATGGTGATTTATTGGCAGGAGTCTTTATGACAGGTGTCTTTCGTTTTCTGATTCATTAGCCTTATTTAAGGAAGTAAAAATCCACATGGTATTATTAGTCTTGTGCCCCAAACTGCAAGTTAGCGTTTCTAAAGCATACTTTCCTTTGGAATGTCTACAGATACTAACCTAATTCATGACCAGAGGAAGCAGGAAGTACAGTGTGACAGGGCAAAACAATGCAGAGGTTCCTCCATCTTGTATTCCTGCTGAGGCCGCTTCCAGGTATAACTCGAATCTGATCTTGATGGGGAATTCCACGGAAAACTACCCAACTCTATTCTAGGGACCAAAGGTCAGGATGTCCTAGCTAACTTATCTTAGCCTTTGTTAAAAGTGCTTGTTTGTGCAGAAACTCCTTCAGCTAACCATCCACCTTAGCTGCCTGTTTGTGCGGAACCTCCTCAGCTAGCTAAAGGTTATCTCAGCTTCTGTTAAAACTGCTTATTCATCGAAGTCTCCTGCTGAGCAAGGTTCCGAAATTTTTAAGATCTCTGCCCTTAAAAACCTGTGTTCAGGACACTTGGGGTCACACCTAGATCCCAGCTGGCTGGAATAAAGACTTTTAACCCTGTAACATACAGAAGAGGAATGAAATACTCACACAGTGGGCCTTTTAAAATTAAAGGTTACTATTTCTGGATTTTGTTTATATTGAGTCTTTGATTTCTCTTTCAGAGTTGATGAATGCACTTTACATTCACTCTGGTGATTGTCTATAGAAAATTACATTCGACCATCTTTTTCTTGCCAGAAGACAAACACATTTTTGGACAGGGGTACACATACAGACTAAAGTGAAAATTAAAGCAAAACTTTTCTGAGTGATGAACTCTTAAGTTCTGAGACAAAATTAGCTTATGGGTGAACAAAACTATTCTCCGGAGATTATATGGCCTCAAAAACAACTTTGAAATTCGGGTATTCCACATTTCTGTAAGCGAATTTCCTCCCCGCCCCCGAAAGATGTTAAAATTATCTACACAAACCACTTCAGGAAGGTAACTGGGGGCAGACAATACCTAGCTTTCTTTCGTGTGGGTATCTATAAAGTTTCAACTCCCACTTGTCACCACAGAAAGCTTGACCATAGAATCTACTTCCGCAGAGACTGAGGCGCTTTGCCATTTGTCAGGGCCAAGAGTGGTGAAGAACTTTAGGGTACAGTCTAGGCTTTGAGTNCCCTGGACGTTTCTTAACCTTCAGAATTCTGCCATTTAGGACGTGCAAGCATGTTCCAGCTGATACTTGAGGCCCAGGAGCCTGATCTTAGTCCCACCATTGGTTCAGCTGTTTAATGCCTTCTGTCACCCAACAGTATTCTGCGGCGCTAAATACCGAGCTCCACGATCCACTCCACAGCCCACTGGGGTGGCGTGCTGAATGGAATCAACACCATCAACCTTGGTCGTATCAACCCAAATACGACCCGCGCAGCATATATTCCCACAGGCTGGCGTAGGAAGGGCCCCAGCGTTCTCTCCCGAGGTCCTCAGATTGGGAGCTAGTCTTAAAGTGGCTTGAACCAAGGAGATTGCACCTATCTGCTCTGGGACTACCCTCAGGGTCTCCAATCCGCCCCGTCCGCTCCCAAACCATCGTTGGTTCGCTGGCTGGGTCACCATAGCCAACGTCGAAATAAACCTCTTCGTTTTCGCATGCGCACGGCACCTGCGACGGGAGCGAGAAAGTCACAAGCAACGTCCTCAATCGCCTCCCGTGAAGATTTTGAAACACCTAGAAGTCAGAAGATATGCGCATGCGTATTTATGGTGGTTGGTTTCCCGGGATTTGAAGAAGGGGGAAAAAAAAAAGAACCGGAAGTTGTACTGAACCTTCACCTCCGCTTGGCACTGAAGGAAACGCAAGCTCCGCGAGAGAGGTTCCGGCGCTGCTTGGGCAGGAGGAGACAGAATGGAGACCGCGATCGAAGATCCGGGGCTGGACCGCGGCCCGACGCTGACCTCGTCCTGGGATGNGGCATGCGGGGCGCTGACCCAGAGCCTCTTCCTTACCCGGATTGGGCCAGGTGCCCAAGACTTGAACTTCGAGCCGCTGCTGGCGCCGCCAGCTCCGGGGTGCGCCGGGCCGGGGCCGGGTGACAGCCACGCCGCTGAGGAGCTGGGAGGAGGATGGGAGCCGAGCGAGGCCGCGGGGCTGGCTGGGGTGGGCTGAGGGAGCGGTGCCGGGAGGTGGGCGAAGCTGCGGGCAAGTGCAGCGCCCTGNGCAGGAGAGGCCTGGAAACTCGGATTCAGGATCCTAGAGTCAGCGGGGACACCTCCCCCGGCTCCTGTTCGAATCCTCCTCGCCACCACCCCCGAAACCAGCCAACTTTCTATTCAGGCGAACTGGAGCGGGACAAGTCCAACCATAAAGAACCACGGCAACTTAGAAAAAGACACATCGTTGTTTTTTCTTTACACACTGTGAACGCTTTTAATTGACTGTGATTAATTAGAGATTTGAGTAGAATGACCACGGTCTAGGGAAAGTGGAAGGGGATGCCCGACGCCTCAAACCTCTGTTCTTTATGAATTCAGTGTGGAGCATCTGTGGGTGTTGGGACAGGTTCTTGGCCCTCAGGGCAAGTGGAAGTGAGTTTGAAGAGATGGGTTATGGTTCTACTCAGAAAAATTCTCTGTGTGATGTTTTATCAATTTCTTTCTCAGTACGGATCTGGTGAGTCTGAAGAGCAGCCTAAGCCCTCGAGATGAAAATCCCTGCTTCCTTTACCTGAAGTGTGGACCTAATGGGGGTGAAGAAATCCTTTCGGTTGGCATTCTGAGTTCAGCAAGAAACATGGAAGTATACTTAGGAGAGGAGTATTGTGGAACCAGTCGGGGCCAGAGTGTCTGCACTGTCCAGGATGACAGGTTTGTGACTTGTCCAGGTGAAAGCGTTCGTCTGAATCAGTGTCTTTACTCTTAGCTCTTTCAACATTTGTGGGTAGTCTTAACATTGACACCAGGAGTTAGGGGAGCGAAGTTAAAAACATACCAATAAGTATAGGTTAGACCACTAAGCCTTCAAAATTCAAAAGACAGGGCAGATGAGCGGGCTTATAAATATGGAAATTTAGGGCTAATTAACTGGAAGTGAATTGGTAGATCACTGGTAATTAGTGGAAGAGTTTTATTAGACTGAAGTCCTGATAAATATTCTTGTTTCTCAGCTAGGTGTGATGGCTCATGCCTTTAAGGAGGATCTCTGTGAGTTCAAGGCCAGCCTGGTNTACGAGTGAGTTCCAGGACAACCAGGACTGTTAGGCAGAGGAAACCCTGTCTCGAAAAAACAAACAAACAAGTATTCTTTTCTCTCATTTAACTCAGTGGAGTCTGTTTTACAACAATGAGACATTCAGAAACCCTGAATATAGTTCCTTCTAGAAAGCTCCTTATAAATGAAATATCAACATAAGACTGCCACATCAGTGTGCTCATTAACCTATTATAAGATGGACAATTTGTGATTTTTTTCCTAGTCGCTTTACAAGGTTCTGCCCAAATCTATCCTTAATATAATCCAAACTCTTTATGTCCTATGCATGTTAGAAATAGTAGTCGAGTGTACAGAACTTTTAAGTATGCCCTGTGCTACTTAGTTTAGTTTTCTCATGTAGCTGGTAAGTGGGAGATACAGCTCCTCCAAGCAATGCAGCACAGCCAGGAACCTCTTACTCCCTGGGCCTGACCAGGAAAAGGGAATCTCGGAAACATTTGTTCTTAACTATATATCAATGCTTATAATCATTGGCTGTTAAAAATGAATTCTTTTATTTTAGTGAACATGAAAAGATTCTGTTGTACAAAAAATACCTAAAATTGGAATCTCCCACACATGCTTGTAAAATAAAGGTAAGTCATCACTAAATTTTAAGATTTAAAGTTAATCAAATTGTTTTTGTTCTATATATACTTATTTTCTCTTGGTTTGGTAGTACAATTAGTCCGACTTGGTCCCTAGGTTTAGTTCAGAAATGTTTAGTTAGTTTCTAAAGGGATATTATTTTCTAAAAAAAACTATCAATCCCTTTAGACATTGAAATTCTCTTTAAAGTGGGGTAATTTATTAGTTATAGAAAATGTTTTGTTGATAAAGTAGTACTATATTTTGAAGCCTTGTGAAGCTCAGCTAAGAACATCTTAAAAATCTTTCTTTAATACTACAGTACCACAAAAGGCAGAAGCAAAATTGGCTCTGTATGTAAAGAATGAAGGAAAAGTTCAAAGGAGAGCCAGAAATTTTAAGGAATTTGGACTGTTGTCTTCAGCCAGAAAAATATTCTTGAGATAAACATTAATGATGTCAAAGTTTAGAAATAGGGATTGAGTTAGAAAACTCAAATCAAGTCATAAATACTAATTCAACTCTGTTGCCAGTGAGTGCTTTGGCCAATGCCGATTTCTTAACTATCTGGACCTACTTCATGAGGAAAATTAATGGGCCCTAGAAACCAAATTCTTGGGTCCTTTTTATCTCTGAAATTATGTGCTTATTATCACAGAAGACAGTAAGACTTAGTTTTAAGATAAGAAAAAAAGTAAATGATTTTCATTGAAGAGCATAGTTCACAACTGAGTATTCCAATGTCAGTTTAAGTGAAAATTATATAATAGGTTGTAAAGGCATTTAAATTAAGAGATTTAATTTATCTAGTGAATATTTAGTACCTGTTGATAACAGATACTGCACTAAGCATTTAGGAATATCAGTTGAAAATTGAAGTGCCAGCCTCCATGTTGCTTATATTTTAGTGGGACAAGACATATGATAATCAGATTTACTGATTATATAATATGTAGGTATTTACTATAGTCTCTGGTCACCAGTGGTATAGACAGACCTTTAATCCCAGCACTTGGGAAGCAGAGGCAGAGGCAGATGGATCTCTCTGAGTTCAAGGCCAGCCTGATCTACATAGCAAGTTCTAGGACAGGTATAGCTATATAGAGAGACCCTATCTCAAAAAAACAAATAGACAAAAATATACTTAGTCAATGATGAAAAAGGCTCTTGGGATTATACAACATAAAGAAGACAGTAGGGCCCAGTATGGTGACACACACCTATAATTCCAGCAATCAGCAACATCACAAGTTTGAGGCCAGCTAGATCTATGTAGTGAGTTCCAGACCATCCAGTGCTACCCACTGAGATTCTGTCTGAAGAAACTGAAAAATAAAAATACATAGATAAAAGAAGAGAAGTAATAACAAGGTAGAATATAAATTTAATGAGTGTTTCCTTAGCTGTTGAGGACTGTCACATATTTGGTACCACACTCAGAGTTTATAGAGCCTGGGTTTTTATTGATCTGTGTCTTTGTGACAGCAGTCTATGTGTCTCTCAAAGTGAGTAGTTTTTGTACCTGTTTGTGGAAGCATGTGTTAGTCTGAAGAGAGCTTTCAATTAGGGAACCCCTCTGGCATATGTGAAAGCTTGTGTAAATGCTCCTAATTCAGAATTCTGAGCACATACTCAGTGATACATAGTGGCTATTTTGGCACACAAACCTCTATGCAGANTCATCTTACCATCCTCTGGTTTACTTTTAGCATTTGCTCAGGATTGCACAGGTTATGAAATAGCAGAACTCAAAATTTAAACTCAGGTGTGTCTGATTTAAAGCCCTTCTTTTTATACCACATATGAAATGTCTTTTGGTTTAGAACTATGCACAGCCTAAACTGTCAGAGTGATGGGAGTACGGCTTAGTGGCAAGCACTGACCTAGCACACATGAGACCCTATTTACTGTTCTCTCAGTACCCCAAAGTGAGTGGGAAGACACNATAAACAAAAACAGAAAATCTGTGGTGATAAAAGCCAGGAGAGCCGTGTTCCAAGCTTGACTTACGGCTGAGTATCCTTCAGCCCATTAGAAAGTCATCCTGAACTCCACTTTTTATGTAAACCACCAGCTATTACATATGAAGTAGTTCTAGNGTGACATCCCTTTATTTCTAAACTATACAAGACTGAATTATGGTTAGGATTTAGATAAATGCTGTATGGGCATCTGGACAGTTTTATTTTATATTATTTTTGTTTGTGAGCCTAGTCTTTAACGGCTGAGCTATCCCTCCAGCCCTTTATTTTATATTAAATAATATTAGAGCCAACTGGGGAATGCTAGGATCGAGGGCTCTTGGGTTTCTTCTTCTTCTCGGTAATACAGAGGACTAAGACCTGGGACCTTGAGTATGCTAGTCAAATGCTCTACCACTGAGCGATACCCCCAGCCAGCTGTGGCTTATTTTTAATTCCTTAAATCAAGTAAACAAAGCTTTCATATTCTTTATGTGTATCTTATGGCTTGGGAAGGATTTCTTTATTTAAATATTTGATGTTTGCCTCATAAAACATTATTTATTTTCTAACTTTGACTACTATAAAGAAAACTTTAAATGCACTTGAAGTTAATCTTTAGGCTTTTGAATGCCCTGTCTTGCTTTGGTAATACTAAGAAGTCACTTTAAGTGATGGTTGTTTTTAATACCACTGTCATTTCCTGGAATGTCTTTGTTTCATGATAGCTGCTGTCCTTCGGTGAAAAGCCGTGTGTGCTCATCAGTAAAGTTGTGGTGCACGTGAGACCAAGGTCAGCAAATCCTTCACCAGGCTCTTCTGCTTTAGGGTCACGGATAGACCTTGACAACATCCAAACCATAATGGAGTCCATGGGGTCAAAGTTACCTCCTGGAGCTCAGCAGCTGATGAATATGATTAGGCTTCAGCAGCAGGCAAGTAGAGGGGTATTTTATTAAATTTTAAAATGCTGGTGTGGGGAGATGGTTCAGTGGGTAAAAGACTTGCTATGCAAGCCTGATGACCTGAGTTTGGATTCCCAGAGTCCATGTAAAATCAGGAAGCATTATTAAACATGTCTGTAATTCCTGTATTCCTACAAAAAGATGGGAAGTTCAGGCCTGAGAATCCCTTGATGTTCACAGGCCAGTTAGTCTAGTATACACCAAGGGGTTTAGACCTTGTTCCAAAGAGGTAGAAGGTGGGAATTTGAGGTAATCCTGACTTCAGAGCTCCCCTGCTCCCAAATACACACACACACACATACACACACACACACACACACACGCACAATGCCCATCCAAACAAACCAATTTTTAATGCTGACCTTTAATATGGTAATATAGTACATTGATTTTTTTCTTAATTTCTACTGTTTTAATTGTCATCTATTTTTAATTTTTATAAAAATCACATTTTGTAGACTTGCCCTTCTACAAATGTTCTGACTGCATAGCTTTACTTTTCCCTGAATTCATTTTGTGTGTTCATTAAGCAGTGAACAAGACTCTGGCTTGCTCCCTTTTGACTGTATAAAGGTGATCAGATAGTGTGTAGCCAGTCTTTAAGCGTTGTACCTGGAGAATGACGAGATTAAGAAAGGTATACTGAAGTAAGTGGCATTTCATCTGGGCTATCAGAGAGGAAGGTAGGGTTAATCAGGTCCATCCAGAGGTTGGTTATTTTAGAGAAATGCTAGTAATGGATAAGATCTTCAGTGCTAGAAGGAGTAGGATCTAGCTAAGAAGTAAAAGGAAGTGAATAGACAGGAGAGATTTAAAGATTTGTGCTAGACATAGAGATCTAGCACATAGATCATTTAAGTCTGTAAATGTTTTAGGCCTATTTTTAAAGAGATTTTATTCCACTATTATGTGGAAGGTAAATCAAAAGAAAGTAAGACTACAACAGAGACCAGCTGCATGTGATTTCCCTCACTCAGAAGAGAGGTGATGGGGTCTAGGCTAAGTGTTGTAACATGAGCCTGGGTTGTGAGATTAATAAACCATGAAGCATGGAGTCATTGGGATTAGACAGTTAACTTAATACCACTATTGAAGGAGAAAATAAAGTCACATGAGAAGTTGAGACTTTGAGGATGGCATTACCAGAAATATAAATGGAACCAAAGAGATGAGGATACTTTGTAAAAGGTGTCTAATTTTGGGAATATCAAATTTAGCTGTGAACAAGGGATTGCCTGGAAGGATATTTTAGCATTTGTAGACAGGATCAGGAGAGGAGGAGGTGGCTGGCTACAATGGTAGTTTGGGAGATGTACCCACCCACAGTAGGAACCCTGTGAATAGAGAGGCTGAAACTAGAAAGAAAGACTCTTGGAGAGTCTACTTGCTACATCTAGCAAAATATGGGGAGAGGAGGGAGGCACCAGAACAGAAGGCCAGTGCCATCAAGTAGCAGGTGCGATCNAAGAGGTTTTAATGTCAGGTTAGCTGAAGCTCAGCTCTTGTCCTGTCACTCAGTAGTTCTGGCTCCGTCAGCAGGGTCAGCCAGATATTTTTTTATAATGAAATTGTCTTCTATAAAATTTAAGTGATACCACTGTAAAGATCACAGTATTGATGTGGAAATCTAAGGTAAATACTGTATGGTTTCACTGCTGGAGTTAGGGCAGTCCTGGGGGATGGGCAGAGGAAAGAGAACCAGGAAAGAGGAAAGAGAACCAGGAGAACTGAAGATTTCCAAACCACAAAAGCATTTTTTTAAAAAAAACGGCAGGCTCTGGTTTGTTTCCTGTCCAGAATGATCTCACTTGGGTACCTTAGGTTCCTGCTAGTCCTTCTGCTTAGCCACAGCCCACCCTTCGCACCCAAGCAGAATGAACTCAAAGGGAAGCTATGCTCCCTGTTCCATAGGGACTGACTACTTGTCTTTGCATTTAGTATGCATCTAGATATTTATATTAATGTTGGCCCTCCTTCCCTCCTCATCTTGGCTATAGATCCTTGCATCCCTTGTTCCAGACATTCTGATGTTCCTATTCCTCNCGTATGCAGACATGTTGCTGCCTCCCTGCCTTTGTGTCCAGTTGTTTTCTTTGGCTAGAATTCCCCTCCTGTGATGTTATTGTTACCTATTTTCTTATTATTCTAATTTCACCTTAATCATTATAGTCTTAATTAGACCTGTCACCCAATTTATAGTGCACAGCCCTCCTAAGCTTTATCATAGTTTCATTTTCACCCTTCTGACCACTTTGTTATGTATTTTTTAGTTATTGTTTTCCTCACTAAAGTGAGAATGTCAAGTGTTGGGTTTAAAAGTGCAATCAGAGGGCTGTCTGTTTATGGCACTGTGTGTATATACACACGTTGTCAGGTTTGGTTATCATATAAATACCTCTTCAACTGCTTCAGGAATTGAGTTTAGATAACAATAAGATATAAAACACATTTTGGAGGATTAGTAGTAGCTGGATTTGGAAGGTATTGAATACAATTTTTTCCCAAGAAGTTTAGACATAAAGAGGAAATTAGAAGGTGAATATATAAAGGAATATTGAGGATAATGGAAATATTTGTGAGGTTTGTCCCTTTTTAGAAGTTACAGCAGTTTGATTTTTCCTTTTCTTTTCCATTTGTCTTATGCAGAGTCTCTCTATGTAGTCCAGGCTGTTCTGGAACTCACTTTGTAGACCAGGCTGGCCTCGAACTCACAGACATCCTTCCTCCTGCCTCTGCCTCCCAACTGCTGGGATTAAAGGTGTGCACCACTGTGTCTGGCTACCTGATTTTTCTTAAAGTATGTTCCATGGAATGTAAAGTCCTTTGTAATGTCTTCAGAAGATTGCCTCTAGGCCCTTGCTTGTTACCTACTAAATCTGACAGGGTGGAATTCAGGAATCAGTATTTTTATTGTTTTGTTTTTTGTTTTTTGAGACAAGGTTTCTCTGTGTAACAGCCTTGGCTGTCCTGGAACTTGCTCTGTAGACCAGGCTGACCTCGAGCTCATGGAGATCCACCTGCCTCTGCCTCCTGAGTGATGGAACTAAAGGTGTGTGCCATCACCACCCGGCAGGAATCAATATTTTTAATGGTGACTTCTGGGGCAAAGTTCATGTGTATTATATAATCTCTTAGTAGAAGATGTAAAAAAGCAATAAGACAACTATAGAAGGATTGTGGAAATGATTAAAGGAGAGTGATGAATTAAATATAATCAGCTCACTGATTTCTGTCTTTCAAAAACTTGACTCGGAAAAAATTCCTTTTTTTCTCTTTTTGGTTTTGTTCTATTAATAATAAGTTTTTTATTCCACAAGTTTTACTCAAAGAAAGTTATTAGATGAAAAACGGCAGTGTTCTTGCTGCTGTCCTTCTGTTCCCCAGAGGTAACCAAGGCAACAGTTTGTGGTGTACCCTTGAGTTTTCTCTGGGTGTAGAACACATGGAAGGGACAGCCACAGTGATGGGCTACTACCGTGTGCCCTGTGACCAGCGATTCTGGAATCTGTTTTCCATTCCTGCACTTTACGTTTCTGCTGGCTAATTTTTATAATCAGTGTATTTCTTATAGATAACTAGACAGTATATATCTGTCAAAAAGGAATGCCTTTAGCAAATACTTTTACATTTATGATTACCTATTTTTTTTTCTGCTAATCTAATGGCAACCCCATAGTTCTGACATGGACTATAGTGTAAATACCATTCCCTAGAGAAGTGGCATTTTCGTTATGACTAAATAAAGCTCCTTCAAGCTAAAGGAAAGATGTCAGATGTTACAATCGTGTAAATATATATGATTTTTCTTGTTCCAGGAATATGTTAAGATTTATTCAAAACTGGTGATCAGTAGAACAGGATAAATTGACAACAGGATAACATTTCTCTACAAAGAGCCCTTTTGAAAATGAAGTTCAGTAAAAAAAGTTAGATGGTGACTGTCTATTGTAGACCTCCCCTCCTATACACCTCTACTTCCCTGGCCATTATCCTCCTCTCCTCTTTGATTTTTTTCCCCTNAAGTATTTATCATCATCTCCATCCTATGATATATTCCCTCTTTCCCTCCTTTAGGGCACCCCCTGCTTATGTATCATGTGGGCTCCATGTGANGTCAGGGATTTTAATTTGGTTTGCTNAGTAACATATTTCTTATGCTTGAAATGGAATGTAGCACAAGATTTCTGGTAAAAGTTTGTTGGATAAATGCCTTGCAGATCTGGTTTGGCCTAGTGATAATATTTAGAATATTTAGATGAATATATTAACGTAGTTTCTTCACCTAATCTTGGTGATTACTTTTTGGACCCGTCTCTCAAAAGCTGTTGACTAACCGTAATGGGAGATGATAGTCCCTGGTTAAAAAAAAGAAAAATCCATGATTGGCATCTAGGTTTTGAAGTCAAAATAAAGTCATTTGTCTTGACAGTGTTTGTAAGACTGGAGGTCATTTTACTTTTCTTTATTGGAAAACCTGAAAGGCATAATAGCGAGGTGGTCAGCCTTCTCTTTAGATAAGCCAGGGTCGTCTTAGGAGTTTAGTNGTGGCCTCAGAATATAATTCTCATTATCCTAGAAATTATTAAAGCAAACACAGCCAAGGAATAGGTTATTTTAGTCATCAAAAATGTCACAGAGCCGGGCGGTGGTGGCGCACGCCTTTAATCCCAGCACTCGGGAGGCAGAGGCAGGCGGATCTCTGTGAGTTCGAGGCCAGCCTGGGCTAC
>LZPO01108068.1:136930-160118 GCA_001675575.1 Neotoma lepida | reverse complement strand
ACTCACTCGGTAGCCCAGGCTGGCCTCGAACTCACAGAGATCCGCCTGCCTCTGCCTCCCAAGTGCTGGGATTAAGGGCATGCGCCACCACCGCCCGGCTCGAACATCTACTTCTATAGTGTAAATGTCCACTATGTAACTTCCATGAAAACTCATTGTAAAAGATATGACCTGGTAAAATGAATAGTTTATTATATATTGAAAATTGGGCATTTTAGGTTGAATTTTGAGAAGATAATTGATTGGGGGCTGCAGAGATTGTTCTGCAGTCAAGAGTACTTGCTAGAGGATTGTTCTGAAGTCAAGAGTACTTGCTGTTCTTGCAGATGCCCTGAGTCCTGTTTCTAGCATCAATATCAAGTAGTTCACAACTGCTTATAATTCTAGTTCCAGAAGCCAACACCCTCTTCTTGCCCCTGTGGGCACCTCCATGTACCTGGAACATATACATACACTCAGGCATACATAAAATANAAACTAAATCTAAAAGAAAATGATCAACTATTGTGACTAATTTTANGTTACTGCCATAAGGAAGCCTTTAGTAGTGAAAACATTACAGTTTGTTAGTGTATTTTACTATCATAGTAGTGTATATTTTAATATGTTCCTTAGGAAAAGCTACAGTGAAATGATTAAAGGAAGTTTAGGTTTATGTCCCAACCCTGCCACTTACTGTCTGGTTTCCGTGGGCAGTAACCTGTCACTTTGGTTTCCTCTCCTTAACATTGAACAGTAACAGCTTTCTTCATGGGCATATGGGGATGCATTTGAGGATCAACAGAAGAGTGCACAGTGCCCAACTTCTAGCAACACTCCAAAGCTCAGCCTTCACTCTTTAATCTTTCCTTGTTTTTCTTGCTCAGAAATGTCTTCCCATTGGAGATCAGCTTCAGTCAGTGTTGGGAACCACAGGACACAAGCATCTGATTGCACTGCAGTCTTCACCTTCTTCAGGAGTCTTAGATAAGGCATCCTGTACACCCTTTCCTCTTAGAACTGGATTGACACCTTCAGCCATCACTGAAAATGTAAAGNCTCTTGTTGATAAAAGCACACAGCCACCTGGAGAAGGAAATACCACAAACCACAATGAGTGTCACCTTGTACCACAAAACCATTCCCTTCTTGAAAGTGATCTTAAAAACGCAGTGTCTTCTTTCTTACCAAAGAAGGCAAGTGGCAACTCAAATGTGCCCAACTCTGAGTTGCTGCCTTTTCTCCAGAATTTATGTAGTCAGGTCAACCATCTCCGTGTGGGACATAATGCCAGGTGGCAAGAAAACGTCTCCAAACCCCGAGAGAGCATTGTCGGTGTTTCGTAAGTATTTTATCTTAAAGCAAATATAGTTGAGATTTGGTAGGTGGGAGAGTAAGATGAAGGGAAACAGGTTTGCCTCAGGTGCACTACCAAATGAGCTGTTCCCAGCATTTGCAGTTCATCATTGGCACACTTACTAGGAGTAGAATAGAGTGGATTGCATTAAAGGGAATGTCTGGAATTGGTGTTGTACAGAAAGCTATATACATGAATTTGGAAGAACTGTGAGAATTTACAGTTTTTGACTAAGTGTATTATGCATGCCATTGTAACAGATTACCTTTGTAGCTTGTTTATAGTCAAAAACTATAGTGGGATGGGAATTATTTAAAATGTAGAAGCTCTTCTCCTCTGGTCTCAGTTATCTATGCAGCACCTGTTTGATTAGNATGTTGCCAAGTAGCATATTCTTAATCCTTTTCACAGATATATTTTGTCAAAATAGTGTTCTAGTCTGAAATACAGGACTCTGGTCGTAGTTGAGATTGACCATTTTCCTCTACTATTTAGTCTTCTTAGTTTAAAGTTTACAGCTGAAAATGATACTTGGATTAGTTTGGAAGAAAACATCACCAACCACCAACATGATACATCAGCACTTATACAAAGTTCTACTGACAATAGCAGAATACAGTTTTTTTCATGTCTGGAAGATTCACAGAAATAGATTGTATTTCAAGTCATAAAGAAGCCTCACCAAACTAATGAGCACTGAAATCTCATGAAATGAAAATAGAAAGTATTTTCTCTGACCATAAAGAAAGATCAGAAACCATTTAACAGTAATAGGAAGACAATAGAAGCATTTCCAAACACTGATGATTAAACAACACAGTTTATCTGGTTGAAGAAGTCTGGGGCTGGAGGATGGCTCAGTTGGTAAAGTGCTNGCTGTGCAAGTATGAGGACCTGGTTTTAAACCTTACTACCTATTTAAAACACAACAAACCCTGGCGGTGTACACCTGTAATCCTATAATCCTGGTGCTGGAGAGACAGACAGGAGGACCCCTGGGGATTGCTGGCCAGCTAGTCTTACTAAATCAGTGAGCTCTAGGTTCTGTGAGAGACTTTGTCTCAACAAATAGTGACAGAGGTAAACACCAGATGTCAGTCTCCTGCTCTATAAGCTCATGTATATGTACACATATGCATCCACGTGAACATGTACACATGCATACAACACACACATCACTCACATCACACATGTATACATACACATTTCCATCCACATGAACATGTACACATGCATACAACATACACATCACACACAAAAGAAGCCTCAACAGAAATATTTTTTTAAAATACATAAAGCTGAGTAAACNTGCAGAGGTGAAAGTTTGTGGGCTGTGACTGAAGAAGTGGTGGCAAGAGTCTGTAGCATCATGTGCTACCTTGATGAAAATGGCTGTGAGGATGGTGGTACAAAACTACTACCCAAAAAATGAAATAAGGGCTGGAGAGATGATGAGCAGTTAAGAACATTTGTTGGTTTAATTCACGGCACCCACATGGCTTACAACCACCTGTAACTCTAGCCCTAGTAGTTCCAGTGCCCTCTCCTGACCTCTGTGGGCACTAGGCACACACATGACACATATGTATACATACAAACAAATCATTCACACACATAAAATGATAAAAATTTTAGGAATTTAAACAATAAAATAGATGATCTGAGTAGTTCTCGGCTATTAAAGACTGAATTCAAAGTCCATTGGTGGCATGAACCTGCAACGCCAGCATTCAGAAAGCCAAAGGAGGAGGTTCATAAGAACAAGAAAACAGTGAAGAAAATAATGAAAAAAAAAAAGGTGATTCTTTGAAAATTTTTTGAAATTTGATGAGCTTCTAACAAGACTAGAAAATAACAAAACTAGAAAATAAGGGAGAAGATACAAACTGCCAATGTGAGATGCAGTAGGGAATATCACTGCAGAACCTTGGACATTTCAATGGTTTAAGGGGATGTGGAAATAACTTCATGCTCACCAATTTAATAACTTAGAGGAAATGGATTAACTTTTCAAAAACCACAAACTACAGAACACAACACAAAATAGATAATGGAATGACCCTATAGCCTCTAATAGTACTGAATTTGTAATGGAAGGGTGTTAAAGTTTGAATGGTGTGTGTGTGTGTGTGTGTGTGTGTGTGTGTGTGAGAGTGTCCATCCCGTATTGAAGACTTGATTTCCACTTAGTGGATCCAGTCTTTGAATGATGATTGGATCGTGAGGGCACTCCACTGATATAGTTGTATTTTATTAGTATTATTTGGAGATAGTAAGAATGGGGCTTAGTTGGAGGAAATTGGTCATTGGGGCATGACTTTGGAGAATATCTCTTCCCAGGACCCTCCCTGGCTGGCTGCCGTGAGGTGAGCCACTTTCCTCAGGTGTACACTCTTACTCTGCCCCACCCCAAGTCCACAGACATGGAGAAAGTGGACTGTGGACTAAGAACTCTGAGACCAGGAGTCAAGTAAACCTGAGGTTTATTCTCAGATATTATCACAGTGACAGGAAGTCAGCTAACACAGACTGTTCATGAAAAAAAAAACAAAAACATCCTGGCCTAGATAGTTCCACTGGAGAATTCTGCCAAACATTTAGAGAACACCATTTTTCACATAATCCAGAAAATCAAAGGGGAAAAAAAGACTTCTCATTTTATGAAACCAACTGTTATCCCGGTAACTCAACTAGATTCTAAATAACTTGAAATACATAAGATATTTGTAAATGCATATTTGAAATGACTATAAAATAATTATACATAGCTGACAAAATAGGATCTGTGAACTGAAAATTAGAAAATATTGGTAGAAGAAATTTTGAAAAGGCCTAAATGCAGAGACATGCCATGTTGATAGATTTCCTCAGCATAGTAAAAGCAACAATAGTCCCCTAATTGATANATGTACTTGATGAAGCAAGAGAAATCATTTCATATTTCAGGACATGGGAGAGCTGTAGCATCAGGCCTGGCATTTGCAGGGGCTGGGACAGAAGCACAGAGGTGGCTTGCCAGCATTGCAGTTTAGTTGAGGAGAGCAGTCTTAAAGGTGCTGCTAAGTCAGTGTGANATCCACAGGCAAAATAAACCAAGACCTAAATCTCACATCTTCTAGGAAAATGAACACAGATGGGCCATACAGCAAAACATAAGCTGAAACTTTCTAATATATGGGAGAAACTCCTGGGAACTTAGGAAAAAAGTGCTTAGATACACCATCAAAAACGTGATCAACAAACAAAAAATGATGTGTAGACCCCAGCAAAATGTCAAACTTACGCCTGTGGAGAACCTGTTAAGATGATTTAAATATAAACTGGAAGAAGATATTTATAAATCACAAATCCAACAGATGACTTGTTCCTAACATGCAAAGAAATCACACAATTCAGCATTTAAAATAATACTGAGTAAAACAGACAAAAGACAAGGAATCTTACACTAGGGAGACTATGTAGGAAGCAAACAGGCACAAAGAAGGGTGGCCAGCATGGCCTCATTGTNGCCAGGGGAGTGCATAATAAAGCCACAGGATAACAGTGTGTTTCTTAGAATGACTAAAACTTAAAAATGGTCACAAGCACATGGAAAATTAGATCTCTTACAGCTTACTGCTGGGATCATAAAATGGTACAGTCACCCAGAAATATTTTGGCAATTCAACTACTAGATGCACATTATCATATGACCTGGCAGACATATTCCTAGGCTTTTATCCTAGANAAATNATGTTTTATGGCCATATTTAAATTAGTACACAATTGTTCATAGATGCTTTATTTGCTTTGTTTTGTTTTGTTTTGCTTTGTTTCTTCAAGACAGAGCTTCTCTGTGTAACAACTCTGGCTGTTGCCCTGGAACTTGCTCTGTAGACCAGGCTGGCCTCAAACTCACAGAGATCAGCTTTCCTCTGCCTCCTGAGTGCTAGGATTAAAGGTGTGCACCACTGCTGCCAGGTGGAGCTTTATTTGTAACAGTCCTAAAATGGAAACCCCAAAATATTTTGTAGCAGACAATTTAAGAACTGGTGTATCCACACTGTGGAGTGGTAATCAGCAGTTATAAAAAGCAACAACCTAAATGGCTTTCAGGTGAGTTATGGTGAGGACAACAGAGACTCAGGCAGCCATATTGCAGATGGTAGAGACATCCTAGGAGTTAGGAATAGGAGTGTGACAAAGGGAGATGACAGGATGGATAGCTCTGTAGTTAAAAGTTCTGCATCTTGACCGGTGATGTTGGGATGAATATTGTGCATATGACAAAATTGCACAGAGCTCTACATACGTGTTGTATAAATACTAGTGTGCTGGTTTTGATGTTATTTCATAGTTAGGAAGTAATAAAACTACCATATATTAACATAAGTATGAAAAATAAGCAAGTTCTTGTAAAACTTCAATGAAAATTATGTTTTAATATGTGAAAATCTATATTAGCTTTTCANTACAATCTTCTAAGTGTTGCCTTATAATATGTAATTAGTAAGAACACTGAAAGCAAAATGAGTCAGTGTCTGAAATACACATATTTATATAGTAAATCTACTGCCTTAGGACATTCTAGGAAAAGAATTCACTGCTCCCAATTCTGTGAGTTATTAGAGCAGGGACATAACACCTCATGAACATTTGGAAAATGCCACTGTATGTTCACACAAACATGAGGATGAAAGAGTCAGATACCACCATTCTATTAGTACAAAAATATTGTGGGCCTCATTGAGTCCCTGGAGGAGAGAACACAAGGTTTGTAGGCCCCACTGTGAGGTTCCTTGTTCTGGTGTTCACTGAATCTAACAGCCCTTTCCTGAAGGCTCATTAGTTTTTTGAGACAGATTCTCATGTACTTTTGTTGCCATGATTTGGTAGCTCATGATTGTAGGGATTAGAGGCCATGACCATCACGGTGGGGAGCATGGCAGCAGGCAAGCAGGCATATCANTGGAGCAGTAGCTGAGCGCCTACATCTGACCCAAGCACTAGGCAGAGGGTAAGCTAACTGGGAATGGTGTGGACTTTTGAAACCTCAAAGCCTACACCCCCAGTGACACACCTCCTCCAACAAGGCCACACCTTCTAATCCTTCCCAAACAGTTCCACCAACTGGGGACCAAATATTCAAATATATGGGGCTGTGGAGTCATTCTCATCCAAACCACCACACCCAGGCAAGCCTCCAATTGACTCTGCAATTGACCATGAACTTTTGATCCTCTTGGCTCCATTTTCCAAGTGCTGAAATTACAGGTGTGTGTNACACATTGTGTTTGTGTGTGCTTGCAGATGAATTATGTTCAGCATGTGGAAGCCAGAGGACANCCTCAGGTGTTGTTTTCAAAAGCCATCCACATTGTNTTCTGAGATAGGGTCTCTTACTGCAAACTAGGCTGGCTGGCTAGTGAGCCACCGAGATCCTTTCGTTTTTTGTCTTTACAGACCCAATGCTGGGATTTTAAGTTCACGCTACCATACCTGCCATGTGTATGTGAATTTATGTAATATGTGTTCATGTATGAGGGTGTACATGCAAGTGTGTATAAATATGGGTAGAGGGGAGAGGTCAGTTTGAGTGTCTTCCTCAATCATGTCCTACCTTGGTTTTTGAGACAGGGTTTCTTGCTGTATCCAGAGCTCCCTGATTTGGCAAGGTTAACTGGCCAGTCNGGCATCATCTCTCTGCCTCCCCAGCATGAGGATTATAGGTACAAGCCACAGCAGCAGGTTTCTTATGGAGTGTGCTGGGNATGTGAACCCAGGTCTTCATACCTGAATGGCAGTCTCTTCCCAGACTGAGCCATATCCCCAGCCTCAGCGTTCAATATTTTATTTTGACTTTTTAATTTGTAGTCTGAGAATCTAGCTTGGGTCTTCATGCTTGCAAGGCAGTTCNTTTAGTGACTGAGCTGTCGCCCTTACCATTACACCTGGTCCTGTGCAGTGCTCGGGATTAAAGCCGAGGCGTCTTGCATGCTGGAAAAACATTCAAGCAGCAGGAGCCCCAGCCTCAGCCTAGTCTTTGATCGTCTTTGCTTCCTGTTGTTCTCAGTAGTCTAACTAGACAAAGCAGTTAGTAGGAGAGTGTTGTGCATTCAGGACTGTGGCCGCTGTTGTAGGTTTTAGAGCTGAAAATGTGCCATGGGGAGAGCAGTGGGAGAGCCCAATGCCAGTGGTACATCTTATCTGCTCTTTGGTTGGCTCAGTTGTTTTTGTCATCATAAAAGAGAAAATTGATATACTTAAAATTTTTATTTTTAGGATGGAAGAGCACCCTATTTGCTCCTACTTGGAAAAGATTCTTTCTAAAAACATGGAACTGATGGAAAAGAAGCTTATGGACTACATTGATGAGAGGATCTACCAGCTCCAGGAACACATAGATGCTAAAGTGGCTTTGTTAGTGGACTTGCTGCGAAATCCCAACTCCCCACCCCCAGGGATGCCTCTAAGACACTATGACTCCAGGGAAAGACTTTCCAATGGAGAGAGATAAGCTATCGACATACACAATTATTGCAGATATTTATTAATATTTATTACAAAGCCAAAATCCAAAAAGGTTATGAAAATCAAGTCTTTAATGTCCTTTGAAGGATCGTTGTCTTACATGGTGACCTCAGTGCTCATTTTCAGTGCACTTGTTACTGTATATCCAGGTCTGGGCACCAATAGCTACCCTGATGCGGTCGTAAGTTATTTTGCTTGCCATATTTTTCATTTTTACAGAAATGTATACTTGTATTGCTCAAGTGTTTGGGATGTATAAGGACTTCTAATGCAATTCATTAGTTTGTATTGTATATTACATATGTTTGAAGTGAATTTTTTATTTATACAAATACCTATGAAATATAGTCTCAGGAATATGAAAAGTAATGCTGTGATTTTTTTTCTAATTAGTTTTGGAAAGTTGGATACCTGAACTCTGTCATTCAGATTACCAGTTTNCACTTCCTGTTGTTTATCTGAGATGGATATGTGCAGAGCCGGGTTGTCTGGGATAGTTTACAGAGTGAGGGGTAATGCTGTTGTTCATTACAGTGCCGCTGTAGGTTGCTCAGTTTCAATCCCACTATTTCAGATGTGGTGCTGCAGGGAAAATGGAAGGAGATTCTTTTCTGGAACTGACAGTTTCTTCTCCCAGAGGCCTTTTCTAGCATGTATGACATGTGACATCCTGAGATTCTAAAACGAGGATTAAGATATATGAATCTAGGAGTTTGCAACTTCAGCAGACTGAATTTTCAGAACTAACTGTTACATCCATTTTGGTAATACAGCTGCACCTAAATGCATCTGCTCTTAAGACCACCTGGAAGTGAATAGAANTCTTTTTAGCTAATTTGCTTATATTGTTTCTTTCCTTCTTTTCTTTTTGTAAGAAAAGGGATATTTCATACTTATCCNTTATTTTGGCAAACTGTTCTTTTAAATGCCTGTTGGTTTTGATCCTATGGCAAAGGTGACACAACATATAGACCACACCACACTTTTGCTGGTCTTTGGGCTATGGTTGGTGGGGTAGTCATACCATGTGCAGATGTAAGATGCGCTTCCTGATCAGTGAGGAGCAACCCATTCTTANGGCTCCAGTCCATGGTTTTGCAGCTTTCGGTAGTTGTGGTTCCTCCCTGACTTACAGAATACCATCCATGACTTAGTATGCCCTCAGGCCCATAAATCATTAGCTGGGGCTCCCCAGGTCTGCAAGACAGGACAAGACCCCTACTGGAAGGCTTTGAAACCATCTTCATCTCAGTCTGACACACCTTTCCAGCCTCCTCTCCACTGCCAAACCCTGCATTTTCATCTCTGATCCTTGTGACATAGGGACTGACCAGGGAGCAGGAAGGGACCAATGGGAAGAAGTTACAGCAAAGCAAGAAGTGTAAAAGATGGAGACATATCTCATAAACCATATGATGTCTGTCATAGTGTAACATGGACCCTGAAGAATTACAACCTCTCCAGGAAATCCTGTGTTGAGGGTGAGAATAGCCTGAAGCCCACTAGCACAGCCGCCTGTCAGAAAAGATTGGCTCACAGTTCTGATAAGTTATTTCACAGCTAAGTCTACATATGCATATGTATACCTGTTTCCTGGCTTTTGTTTCTTCTTTTCTGTAGATTGTAACACTGCTATAGGAAAGGTAGGGAGAAAGGAACATCCCCCTCACCCCCACGCTCCCCCGGTATTGATGAAAACTGTAAACAAAACCCATTTCCTTTTCTGTCTCTTGACTTTTTTTGAGAGCAGTGGCTGGTAGCAGAACCTCCAAATTCAGATAACAACTTGATATGGGATCCATAAACATCAAATTGGGCTTTGGGTTGGGAAAAAACNTTTAATTGTGGACATGATGCTTGGTCTTGTGCTGTGCACCCTGACAAGACAAAGAAATGAAATATTCCTTGTCAAGTAGTCCTAGTCAAAATATTTTAAAATAAGACCACCAAGAAGAGCCTGTACCTAAGGGCTCGAGAAGTCCTCCCTCCCTGCTGTGTGTACTTTTGCTCTGTAATAAAACCATCCTCTCTTTCCTCATCTCTGAATTTTTTCTCTGACAGTGATAAGGATCTGCTAATACTTAGTAGAGCTAGCAGGTCTCTGAGACCTTCTGGGCTTGGCCACCAGCAGCTCTTAACTGCCTATGGTCTCTCCATCTACCTCTNATGACCTTCGGAGACATTTAAATGTCTTCACACCAAAGATGCTTCCCTTGTTCTGGCTGCCCTCTGCTCATATTAAGGGCCCTTCTCCATCTCTGTATCTTGCTTGTGTCTCTTTGAAGCCTGAATCTTATTTAACTTGGTGTTTACCAGCCATGACTTTCCTTCCTGAACTGATTCCCNAGCCTGTGCACCCAAATCTTCTCTTGCAGAGCCCAGTATTGCAGAACAGAAGGTGCTCAAGGAAATATTTTGTGAGATGAACTAGATTTTGTACATTTCACAGTGTGTGTGTGTGTGTGTGTGTGTGTGTGTGTGTATGTGTGTGTGTGTGTGTTGTGTTGTATTGTGTTTCTGTGTCTTTGGGTGTGTGCAGATGTGCACATAGAGGTCTGAATTTATGGGTGTTTCTCAAATCCTGTCCCTGCTAGACTAGGCCTAAGATGCAGAACTCACCTCCTGGTCCCACCATGTCTGGAGCTACCTCACTGATCTGTACGATTGGGAACGAGATAGCATACACAGAGAAGATTACGCAGAGAGAAGGGAACCTTCACTCTAAATTGTGGTTCTAGCCTCCTTACTACCTGAAAATCAAGAATTCCAGGACAGTTACTACTAATATTTGCTCTAAAGGTTGCCTACATACAGACGATATTTCTTTGATATAGAAATATTTCAAAAAAAGAAAGTTAAAAAGCTGGACATGACGGTGCTCATCTTTAATCCCAGCATTCAGAGGCCAAGACAGGCTGACCTCTGAGTTGGAGGCCAGCCTGGTCTACATAGCAAGTTCTAGGCTAGCAAGCCCACCTACAAAGTGAGACCATTTATCAGAAAAAAAAAAAAAAAACCCAAAAGAATGTTAAGGCAGCAGTAAACCAGGTTTAAGGCCTGAGTGTACATGGCCTTGAGTATGTATGTCCTTAATGTTCTCCTGGATATTTTCTGGGAATCCCACTAACAAAACAGTTAACTTTTGTTCACAGTGAAGATATCCCAAATTCCTATACCCCTGTGGTCTAGTGTGTGTCAGTTGTAATCCTGTCCAGCATACCTCAGGAGTCTTCCTGTCACCACATTTACATTTAATAACCCTTTCAAGATGTAACTTTGGAAAGCAACAAAACCTTACCTATGACTATTATNAAAAAATGAAGGATGCTTCTCCCTTAATCCTACACCCACATGTTTGGATGTGATTTACTTTCCCCTGAGCACTTCCCTATTAACCTCTGTTCTTAAACTCTTTTAATAAACCACAACTCTGNTTCATACCGGCTTGTCCTGAAATTCTCCAGCACTGGCACTACTGACATGAAGGTGGTTCTATGAGGGTTTAAATTATATACTGTTTTATGTTCCAAGGCTGGCCTTCAACTTTCTGATCCTCTTGCCTCTGCTGCTTCCTGAGTGCTGGAATTTCAGACCTGTACCATAATGCCTGGCCAAGGCTTTATTCTTTTGTTGACGCTTGAGGACAGTAACTGTGACTTATCTCTGGAGTGAGTGATAACAGAAGAGCTAGAACCTCTTAGCTGAGCAACGATCCTGAGCAACGATCTCCAGTTACAAAACAAAATCATAGCACATTTAGTTTCAAGACAGAATCGATGTTTTTATTAGCAATTTGTGACTGGGAGTCACTGATGACCTGAGCAGAGGAGATGAAAGCAAAGCTTTTCATCAGAGGGCCAATACAAGCAGAAGGAAGGAGTGAAAGCGAGATTGGACATCTCACAGCTAGTTCATATGGAGCTAAAACCGAACTCGTTCTTGTAGCTCACATAAATGGTGCCTATGTGGACTGGGCACTGTGCATGTCCTGTGCTTTGAAAAACTGGCCCGTTTCTAAGTTCAGGCTTATGTGGCACATAGTCTGTGTCACCGTCATGGCTGTTCTTGGTTGTCCACTTCATCTAGAATTGGGTAAAACCCAAGCAGATGAGCACACCTGTGGAGGTCTTTTTCTTAATCCTTTGAAGATAGAAGATCCACTTTTAAGATGGATCTTTTGGGGTGGAAAAATACGTCTTTAATCCGGATCTTTTGAGGTGAGAAGAGCCGCCTTTAATCTGGGCCACACTCTCTGGTGGCAGCCTATTATAAAGGACATGGGAAAAGGAAGCTTGCTCTCTGCCTGCTTGCTCTCGCTCTCACTGGCAAGTCCATTCCTTCACTGGTGTTAGAGCCTACTTCTTCAAGATTCTGGAGTATGGTGAAGACCATCTGAGACATCCAGCCTCACGGACTGAACAGCTGCTGGATTCTTGGACCTTCTGTTAGTAGACAGCCATTGTTGGATTACCTGGACCACAGCTTATATATAAGCCGCTCTAATAAATCTCTCTCTCTCTTTCTCTCTGTCTCTCTCTCTCTCTCTCTCTCTCTCTGTGTGTGTGTGTGTGTGTGTGTGTGTGTGTGTGTGTGTAAGTTCTATTCCTCTATAGAACCCTGACTAGTACAGATTTTGGTATCAGAAGAGTTTCTAGAGCAACAGAAGTATAAGGATGAGTTTTTAAAGTATCTGAAGTAAGCTCTTCAATTTGCCAACACCTACAATTACCGAAGCTTCTTCAGTGAAACCTCTCCTAGGAACTTGGAGAGTACTGAAAGCCCATGGTGTGAACTATTTTACAAAAGTAAGGACATGAATGCGTTTGATTAACCTGAGTCACCAGTTGTGATTTGGTAACTCTGTATATAAAACTTCTGACGGTTTGTGGGAAAATAAGGAAAATGATGCTGCTGGTNGATTGCTCCTAGTATCTCTGGATAAATTGACAAAGAATGAGCTCCATGATAAAATTAACTAACTTCCAGCATCTCAGAATATGGTGAAGGACAACAGTGAACTCAGTGATACAATTGGCCAGTTCCAGATGCCCATAAACAATCTAAAGATTTCTAAGTGGACCCTGGAAGAGAATCTTCTCTCTAGCAGCCATAGAACTCAAGTTGCAGAGATTCAAACCAAACCCTTCATTATAAGGTTGGCTGAATTACAGGGAAAATTCAAGTCCCAGTCTCTCTTGGCAGTTAAAGGAAGAACATTAATTGGTAAAGAATGGGATCCTGTAGCTTGGGATGGAGATGTGTGGGAGAACTCTATCGAGACTGAGAACTTTGAGCCCTCAGATTCTCAAGGGTTTATCTCACCTGAGGAAGAAGTTTGTCTACCCTCAGCAGAAGATGTGTTCACACTCCCACCCCCTGAAATNTTGCCTTTTCACCTTTCACTGAGAAAATTAATCCTTCATTGCTAAATCAGCAGTGACTTTCTCTGAAGGAGATGCCAGGCTAGAGAATACCGATGTCCCTCAGGGCCCACCAACAGTTTCCTCTAGACCTATAACCAGACTAAAGACTAAGCAAGCTCCTGGAGGAGAGATAGAAAGTGTAGTCCATGAGGAGGTGCGCTACACTACTAAAGAGCTTAGTGAGTTTACTAATTCATTCAAACAGAAGTCTAGGGAACGTGTGGGGATGGATTTTACGAGTGTGGGATAATAGTGGAAGGAACATAACACTGTATCAGGCTGAATTCATTGATANAGACACACTGAATGGAGATTCTAGGTTTAATATGGAAGCTCACACAGTTTTAAAAAAAGTGTCAAAAGTTTGTTTAAATGGTCAGCTGAAGCATTTGTCAAAAGATGGGGTACTGAAAAGGAGTTGGAGATGCCTGATGTGCCTTAGCTTAGTGTTGATGAAGGGATTTTAAGGTTCAGGGAAATTTCAAAGCTAGAGTGGGTACACTGTGTAAAACTTAACCCTCTACAGTGGGAGGCCCAGAAGACACGTCCTTCAGTAATCCTTTAAGATGCAAAATGGTGAGAAGGGGCANCAGCACATTTGAAGAGCTTTGTCATTGCTGTTTTCCTTCTCCAGACATTAGGGTAGGAGACGCTGCTGCTCAGTGGGATGGATTAAATGCATAGGTTTACTTGGGCCCTGAGGTAGTGGGGGCCAGGTGGCAGCACTGAATTGCCAAAGACAAGGTGATCGTAGTTATTGTAATGGGCAGCACAGACAAAGCAGTGTCCATAATGTCCTGACCCATAATGGGCTGCACAGACACAGTGAATTTTATGGTGGCATGACTTAGATGGACATTTGGTACTGGCTAATCAATCATGGTTTCCAGGCATGAAGTAGATAAGAAGCCTACTGAATTGTTTGATCAGTGTAAATGGAAAAATTCTTAAGCAAATAAAGGCTCCACTGAGTCATGGCAAAGGGAATCTGGGCCTGTGAACTAATTTCCAGACTTGAGCCAGTGTGCAGACCCAGACCTCTTGAATAAAGGGATGGCCAGGTTCTCCTGAGGAAGGATCTTGATAAAATACCTAAGAGTCTTATTGTTAGCCTTTCTCCAGTCCTTCTCCCTCCCAGAGGGGCCTATGGGCTTTTACAAGGGTAACTGTACACTGGGGGAAAGGAAACAATTAGACTCTCTGAGGTCTATTGGATGCTGGTTCAGAATTGACACTAATTCCGGGAGACCCCAGAAACATTGTGGCCCTCCAGTTAAAGTGGGGGCTTATGGAGGTCAGTTGATCAATGGAGTTTTGACCATCTGACTCACAGTAGGTACAGGGGATCCCAGAACTCAGCCTGTGTTTATTTCCTGAGTCCCAGAATGTATAATTGGGATAGGTATACTTAGAAGTTGGCAGAATTCTTACGTTGCTTTCATGACGTGTGAGTCATATGATGTGAGTCATATCCTCACATCCCTGGAGGAATTGCAGAAATCAGTGTTACCATCAAGGACTTGCAAGGACTTGTGTTTCCACCACATCTCCCTTTAACTCTATCTGGCTAGTGCAGAATACAGATGGATTGTGGAGAATTGACAGTTGATTATTGAAAATTCGATCAAGTTGTGACTCCAATAGTACATAGTATGTAGCTAGTGATCTACCAAATGCCTTTTTCTTGATACCTGTCCATAAGGATCACCAGAAACAATTTTTCAGTTGGCAAGACCAGCAATACCTTTACAGTTTTATCTCAAGAATATATTAACTCTCCAGCCCTGTGTCATAACTGAGTTCAAAGGGATCTTGATAATCTGTTTCTTCCACAAAATACCACATTGGTGCACTATATTGACAACGTTATGCTGATCGGACCAAGTGAACAGGAGGTAGCAACCACTTTGGACTTGTTGGTAACACATGTACATCAGAGGATGCGAAATAAATACAGCCCAAATTCAAGGGCCTTCTACTTCAATGAAATTCTTAGGAGTCCAGTGGTGTGGGACATCTAAGGTGAAGGATAANTTATTGCACCTGGCCCCTCCCACCCTCAAGAAAGAAGCCCAATGTTTAGTGGGCCTATTTGGATTCTGGGGACAGCGCTTTCTTCACTTAGCTGTGCTACTCCAGCCCATATACCAAGTGACTCAGAAAGCAGCTAGCTTTGTGTGGGGCCTGGAACAGAAGCTCCTCACCAGATTCAGGCTGTTGTGCAGGCTGCTCTACCACTTGGACCATATGATCCAGAAGACCCGATGGTATTTGAGGTGTCAGTGGCAGATAGGGATGCTGTTTGGAGCCTTCACTAGGTCCTTTATAGGTGAATCATAGAAGAAAACTTTGGGATTTTGGAGCAAGGTTCTACCATCATCTGCAGACAACTATTCTCCCTTTCAAAGAGCTTTTGCTCTACTATTGGGCCTTAGTGGACACTGAANATTTGACAATGGATCACCAAGTTACTGTGCAACCTTAGCTGCCCTTCATAAGCTGGGTGTTATCTGACCCACCAAGCCATAAAGCAGGATGTACACAGCAGAAATCCATATCAAATGGAAGTGGTATATATGTGATCAGGCCCTAGCAGGTCCTGAAGGCACAAACAAGTTTCATTAAGAAGTTACCCAAGTTCCTGTGGTTTCTAATCCCATTAAATTGCCGTATGCTGCCTAGCATGCACCTAAGCCTCATGGGGTATGCCCTATGATCAGTTAACTGAGGAAGACTAGGACTTGGTTTACTAATGATTCTGCATGTTATGCAGCCACCACCCAGAAGTGAACAGCTGCAGCATTTCAACTCCTTTTTGGGACAACCCAAATCTTCACAGTAGGCAGAACTTTAGGCAGTATATCTGTTCATACATTTTGTTTGGAAGGAGAAATGGCCAGGTGTGTGATTGTTCACTGATTCATGGCTGTAGCCATAGATAGATGGTCAGGGACTTGGAAATAGCCTGATTGGAAAATTGATGAGAAAGACATGTGGGGAAGAAGTATATGGATAGATCTCTCCAAATGGACAAAGGATGCAAAGATACTCATGTCTCATGTAAATGCTCATCAGAAGATGACTTCAGCTGAGGAAGAGTTCAATAATCAAATAGGATGACCCTTTCTGTGGACAGTCAGNCTCTTTCCCCAGCCATCCCTGTCATTGACCAGTGGATACATGAACAAAGTGGCCATGGTGGCAGCAATGGAAGGTATGCATGGGGCTCGACAACNTGGACTTCCACTTANCAAGGCTGACCTGGCTACAGCTGACCCAATATGGCACCATTCCCTGGGGTGATCAGCCGGGTATCTGGTGGCAGGTTGACTACATTGGATTGCTTCCTCTATGGAAAGGACACTGTTTTGTCCTTACTGGAGTAGATACTTATTCTGGCTGTGGATTTTCCTTTCCTTCATGTACCGCTTCTGCCTTAAGCACCATCTGTGGACTTATAGAATGCCTTATCCACCGTCATGGTATTCCACACAGTGTTGCTTCTGATCAAGGAACTCACTTCACAGCCAGAGAAGTGTGACAGTGGGCCCACAATCGTGGAATCCACTGGTTTTCCTATATTCCTCACTGTCCTGAAGCAGCTGGCCTGATAGAAAGATGGAATGGCCTTTCGAAGACACAGCTACAGCGCCAATTAGGTGGCAGCAGCCTANAGGGCTGGGGTAGGTTCTCCAGACGAGAGAATCAGCATCCAGTATGTGGAATGGGTTCTCCTCTAGCAAGAATTCATGGGTCCAGAAATTAAACGGTGGAAAAANGAATGGTTCCACTGACTGTCACCCCTAGTGACCCACCAGGGACATTTTTGCTTCCTGTTCCCATGACCTTAAGTTCTTCTGGCCTAGAAGTTTTGGTTCCAGAAGGAGGAGCACTCCTGCCAGGAAACACAACAAACATTCCATTGAACTGGAAACTCAGACTCCCCACTGGCTGCTTTGGGCTTCTGATGCTAATAGGCTAAGAAAGGCCTAACAGTGTTAGGAAGAGTGATTGATCCAGATTGCTATGGGGAAATTGGATTGCTTCTCCACAATGGAGGTAAGAAAAATTATGTCTGAAGTGTAGGAGATCCTTTAGGGCATCTCTTGGTGCTATCATGTCCTGTGATAAAAGTCAGTGTGAAACTACATCCTAATCTAGGCAGGATGACAAAGGGCACAGATNCATCAGGAATGAGGATGTGGATTATAATTGACATGAGTGTTTCTGTAATATGTTGTTAATGTGTTTGTACAAGTATTTGTGTTTTCTTTCAATTTCTTTATCATGTAATGTANTATCAATTAAGAGAATATCAGTGGTTATAATATTTAAGTTTGAGATACTAAAAGAATGTTCCTCAAGGGATAGTGCCACTTATTCTAAAATGTATAATGTATTTGCAGTTGTATGAGGNATAGTTCTATCACTTTATATGTACTTATGACCTAGTTAAACATAGAANGTGTTTGTGATTCTGCATGGGGTAGTTATATCAGGTTGAGTTTAATTATACCCTGGTTATTGTTTTCATTTGGAAATTAAGGATGACATATGGAGATACGATTGCCTGTCAAGTTGAGAAGGGGTGGACTTGTGATGACTGTTCTTGGTAGTCAACTTGACTACATCTGGAATTAACTAAAACCCAAGCAGCTGAATACACGTGTGAGGGGTTTTTATCTTAGATCCTTTGAAGTGGGAAGGCCTACTTTTAATCTGGGCCACACCACCTGGTGGCAGCCTGTGTAAGGACATGGAGGAAGGAAGCTTTGCTCTTTACCTCCTCGCCTCTCCCCGACAGCTGGTCCAATGGACAGTGAAGTCCGTTCCTTCACTGGCATTAGAGCCTACTTTTTCAGGATTCTGGTGTAGACTGAAGACCGTCCAGCTTCATGGACTGAACAACTACTGGATTCTGTTGGTAGACTTCCATATCAATTCTATTCCTCTAGAGAACCCTGACTAATAGAGTCTCTCTGTTCTTGTTTAGTCTGGTCACTTAGGGCCTGTGCAGCCCAAAACACTGGGCCTCCCCATAATTCTTAATGACCTGTGATGGTTAGTACTGGTCATCAACTTGACAGGGTCTAGAGTCACCTAGGAAACAAACCTCTGGGTATATCTGTGAGGGAGTTACTAGACTGGGTTGAGGTGGGAAGACCAACCCTCTGTGTGGGTGGCTGGGGTCCCAGACTGATAAAAAGGAGGAAGCAAGCTGAGCACAGTGTTCATCTCCCTTTGCTTCCTGACTGCTGACACTGTGTGGCCTGCTCCTGTGTGACACATGCTCCTGTCACCATCACATCGCAGTGGACTATACCCTGAAACTGTGAAGGCAGAACAAACCTGTGCTTCGTTTTTCAGTATCAGGAATTTGGTCTCAGCACTGAGAAAGGTAACCAGTATGTACTTGAGTTTGACAACTTGGTAACAGATTTGCCAGCTTGATCCATGGAATTCAGGCTTATTAAACCCTAAAGTGTTTTATTTTCTCTTAGTATATACTTAGTGATAAGAATTTTTTATGGTACTATTAATATTTAATAAATGGAATTTAGAAATAACTACCTTCTTCTGGCCTATATGGGCACTTCATAGAGATGGTNTACAGACAGACAATCAGGCACATATGTATACACATAAAAGGAAGTTTAACAAAGAGCTATAGAGACCCACAGCTGGACAATGCAGAGAGTGAGAGATCTTGGAACACTTGTTCCTAAGTGGGGTGTCCCTATAAATTCCTCCCCCTCGCCCCCTTTACATGTGGCTCAGAGAAACCTGTAGAAGAGGGGGCAGAAATACTGTAAGAGCCAGAGGAGATGGTAGAGCCCAGGAAACAAGACCCTCTAAACACAGCAGAATGGACACACATATGAACTCACAGAGACAGGCAGCATGCACAGGGCTACACAGGTTTGAGGTCTAGCGCTGAGAGTGGAAGTGGAAACAAGCCCATATCCCTAACCCAGAAGCTGTTTCTGTTTGATAACCACTTGCAAGTGAAAAATCAGTTTTCTCTGACAGAGTCTCACTGTGTATACAAATCACTTTTTTTTTGTTTGTTTGTTTTTTGTTTTTTTTTTTGTTTTTTCGAGACAGGGTTTCTCTGTGTAGCTTTGTGCCTTTCCTGGAACTCACTCGGTAGCCCAGGCTGGCCTCGAACTCACAGAGATCCACCTGCCTCTGCCTCCCGAGTGCTGGGATTAAAGGTGTGCGCCACCACCGCCCGGCCTACAAATCACTCTTAAGGCCAGGCCCCATGCCCTATAGTAGATGACCAATACAAAACAAACTCAATGATATTTTGGGGTCTTACTTTGTTTTTGTCTCATGATGACTTATCTGGGAATTTTTTTCTCTTTTTCTTACCCTATAGGTCTTATATATTATAGTTCCCAATTTTCTGTGTTTTAGGTGTGTATGTCTCTATGTTTATATGTGTTTCTTGTGCATTTTCCTTGGCTCTTTGTTTTTCTGTTCATTTGTTTGTTTTGTCCTATTCAATTTTATTTGTTCTTATTTTATTATTTTTTTCTTTAGATGCCTGTTTATTTTCTAACGAAGGAGAGCAAGAACAGATGTAGACTTGGGTAAGGATCTGGGAGGAATTGGGGGATTTGGAACCATAATCAGAATATGTTGTATGAAAAAAATCTATTTTCAATTAGAAAAGTAAATTTTAAGTACAATACAGTAAAAAAAAAAAAAGAATGGAAGTAAGAAAAAAGAACAAGGAATACCATGTAACAAAATTCAAGCAGAATTTAGCACTGAAAAAGTCATCTTACTCAGAGACATGATTTTTCTCTTTGGGAAGTTTCAGTCTTAAACCTAATTTTTAAATACTTTTAAAAATTATTTTAGGCATTTAGCAAAATGATATCCCATCTTTAAAATTGTTTACATACTCCCTTTTTAATCTTCTACTCTAATTTTCCTGCCTGCATTGCAACATAGTAATATTATAGGCTCAAGTCTCAAAATGAGAGAAAAAGAATAAAGGATGTTCATAACTATCACCACCAAGTGAAGGTACAGGATTATTTTGATTATTCTGTGCTTATACAAAGTACATAAATACCATATTAGAGGGTAAATAAGAATATAAACATTATAGAAATTGATTTGAAAAATAAAATAGTCTACTAAGAAAGAAATACTGATCATGAAGATTTTTGTGTCCACCACTGTGTGCCATGTCAGAGTCCTTCATTTGGGCCACAAAAGCAAGGCGGCAGGGTGCTAGCATCTGCATAGAGGCCACAGTCGTCAAAGCACTGCAGGGTGTGATAAGACGGAAGAATAATGCTGTGTTTGGGCTGGATGATCTTGTCTTGGGTGAGCTTGCATCGTTCAATATAGTTTTCAGCCTCCTTTGTGAATCTTAAGAAAACACACAAAATGAGCTTAGCATTTTCCTTCCAATGAGCTTCTTACAGTCATAAGGGCTATGTGGGAAAGTCCAGGGCTGGAGCCCATCACACATGTGACACCAGCCTTGGGTAAAGCTCTCTGCTCCTTTCCCCATCTTTTCCTCTCCTACACTTGCTGTGCACGTGAACCCAGGTTACCACTCCAAGCAAGCGAGAGTGAATGCACCCCAGTGGCTGCTACAGGCCCAGGAGATGTGGGAATGATGGAGAAGGTGCTACAGTTGGTTGGACTCAGTTCTGGCCTCCACCATCTAAGTCCCTAGAAAAGGACACCATTGCCACTGATAGCCAGCCTCATACTTAAGGCTTCTCCCCCAAACTTCAAATATCTCTTGTCTGACTTACATCCCTGTCAGCAGTCCTCCATGGAGTCTCTATTCTCTTGGCCCACTTCACTTTCCCCACAGCCATTGACAATGAGTGAGGGAACATGTGAGCTTCCCAGTGAGTGGTAAGAGGTCACTATGGCCATACTCTGTGTGAGGAGGAGACAGCTCATCCCCAAGGCATCCTCTGTGGATTTTCCAGTCTACAGTGTTGAGGATGGAAAGGATGCTCAGTCAGGGTCCTGTTAAACACCTGAAGGCACACTCCCTGAGGCTAAGTGACAGAAAGTGATGCTGGCACACACAGTGTCCAGGCTGAGAGCAATGGACTTTTAAGCTCACAGCCTCAAGCTAGAAGGAAAGCCCTCAAGCTTCCTTCTTGCCCATCCTCTTGCCCATCCTTGCCCTTCCCACCTGCCCCCATCCTCTCACACCTGACAGTGGCCCTTGACTTTCCCCTCCAAGTGACCACTGCAGTAAGAAGTGACCCTGCTCCAGCAGAGGGCCCAGTGTCCCATTGGAGAAATGTTTTTCACTCCTACTCACGTGCTCACGTGACTTACTTCACTGCCTTGGCTATTTTCATGTAAAGACAAAAGACAACGCATATCAGCATAATTGCAGTAATCAGCATACCGCTAGCGATGCCAATCATAACCTTCGTCCTCAGGTCGAACATATTCCACATCTGGCAGAGAAGTTCAGACAGAAGGTGGCTTCATTCTCAAATTAAACAGCCACTTGGCCACTGCTGCCCCACATACCATCCCCTCAGTGAAGAAGAAAGGACCCAAACATGGATCTTTATGCATGTAAGAAGAAGGAACTCTGTCCAGGGAGGTCCACGCTGTCCTCAGGTGGGTAAGAGGGTTTATTTGTGGTTGAAAAGGGACTTGGATGTAAAATCCAGATATCAGGAAATGAGGATGACAGTAGAAAGAGTATTTGCTTTTCACAGGCAGTGAGGGGCCCTTGTAGAATGAACAAGACTACACTGGCACCTCCTACATACCTTCTGAACTGTGCTTACTGAATCAGAACTGACTCAGAACTCACTCCTCCAAGTACATTGAGTTAGATCTGTTTTATGGACTCAGGGAATGACTCTTCAAAACATCATTGCCCAAAACTGCTGAGAATGTACACACCTATTTTGAAAGCAGTGTTTTTAGTGAGCGGTGGAGGGGACCCCCACAAATAAACAAGTTATGCTGTCTCAGGATTAAAAAGATTCTGAACACGTCAAGCCAAGCCCTTGCTGAGGCTGAAACAGAGGCATGCTCGGACCAAACCAGCTTTCTCAGGAGTCTCTTGTGCCTCATTCTGTCTTCTAACAGACTATATGTCTCCCTGCTAAACACAATCCTCCCACAGAGTCTCCTTTTTCTGGAATAAGCAATATGCTTAGTCTAATATCTGAAAGTGGGGAGCAGAAAGCCCAGAGACGAGAGAAAACAATTTAACTACAAAACATACTTACCAAAGTCAAGCCGTCCAGCACTGAACTAAGGATAATTATTTAACGCCCGCGCGCGCGCGCACACACACACACACACACACACACACACACACACACACACACACACGTCAAAATAAAAGAAAAAGTTTCAGAAATAGGATGTTTCAGAAACCTGCAGTTTCTCAAACCTATGATTTGAGAAAGAAAGATCTAAATGACCTTGTTAGAGCAATTAAGATGGAGGCTGACAAGCTCTGCTGTTGNAGGCCTAAGGTCTACCAGGGCTGTTAGAATGCACCAGTTCCAAGCCAACCTGTGTGACATCAGCTCACAGCCCCCTTTCTTAGAATTCTGAATTCTGTCCCACATCTAGGCATATTTTAGCTCCAAGAAATGTAAGTACTATTTTGGGGTCCCTTAAAGTCTAACCTTTGAGAGTCTGCCAATCAAAAGCTGGTTAACTGTTTCAATTATTTAAAAGGAGAATGATGGATCAAGGTCTTAAACACCCTTCCATTTAAAGCTATAGATGATTGGCTGTGTTTCAGCTGTACAGTGATAGAATGCGAAGCTGGTCACTAAGATTCAAGTACACACTCAGGGACACTCGCAGTCTCATACTTCATGGTTAAACAGCTGCAAAGAAATGAAAGTTAAATACCTATTTTAGCTAGGTTTGTATTGTATGTTGTTTT